>JAFVLL020042919.1:0-24475 GCA_021397915.2 Tor tambroides
AGTGCCCTTTGCACTGGCTTGATATATATAGGTACAGTGCAATGCATAAACACACCCACCGTATCTCTTCCTTACACTGACATATGATACATAAACATCATTTTGTTATCCATCAAGAAGCAACAGACAGAGTTGGAGGTTTGAGAAATGTCCTTACGGATTTTTCCACAACAGAATCAATCACATTGATTCCGTGTTGAGCGTTGACACATCTAGGCTTTCTGGCAATTTATTTGTAATTGTTTCTGATGGAAAGTCGCTTCTAAAAGTAAACTCACCTTATGTTCTCACTTTAAACACACACACACACACACACACACACACATTTATGATTCACCTCTCGAAATGGCTTTCATTCAGTAATGCCAACATAAACAAATGGGTTCCTGGAATTAGGGAAGCATATTCAAAGGCTTCAAATTCTTAAGTGCCACTTTGATGGAAATTTCAACAAGCTTTCTTTTGTGACAGCCCGAGCCTGTCCCCCGGTGCAAACCGAACCATTAAATGCAGAGAACCCTCAGCACAAATTTAGGAAGGCAAAGGTCACTCTCCAGCTCTTAGTCAAACCACACTGTCATTGGCTACAGAGGGCACTGGCTCCAAGTCTTTTAGAGCTCATGCCATTTTAATTGGATCAAGGTCTCTGGTACATCTTTTTTTCAAAGTTGTAAATAAAGATTATTGGTGTACATTTTACTACTTAAAAATTTCAGGTTTAATTGTCAGTTACTTGCCGTTTCTTTGTAATTATTTGTGAAGTTTGTGAGCAAGTTCTGAGTGATAATTGTTTCTACACCTATTGTAGCAAACTGAAATTGCATTTACATTTATGCATCTAGCATATGCTTTCATCCAAAGCAGCTTTTGCCATTCAGTTGCTTGAACCCATGACCTTGGGGTTGCTAGCAGCATGCTTTGCTGTTTGGTACAGGAAAACTGACATGCACCAGTTGTGGTTAAATGCTAAATTGTGCAGCGGGCGACTGTTTTTTGTGTGCATGATGAGGGGAAGGATTTGTTCTCGTGGTGCTGGTATGGAAGGAAACAGTTGAGGCGTATCACCGCTTACACAGTGTGGCAGAATGGATGCCAGCATCTAGGTTGTGCTTTTCCACCTGTTGCTTCAGGTTACATAATTGGATTTCTGCTCGAGAATACAAGTTTAAGAAGGAAAATACGATCTGGAGTAGCCACATACTGTACTTGGGGCTGATTCCTTACTGAAGACAATCAGAGATGAGCGATTGGCGGAGGCGCTTCTTTTAATGTGGTTTTAATGTTCTCATAACGTTTTATACAGCAATACTTACTATTTCATGGCAGTAATAAAACTCACATCACAGTGTTAAACTGAATCCGGTATAGATGCTGGGAGGAATCTGCATGTGTGTGTTGTAATCCTGAGGCCGTCTTGAGAGTGTCAAGATGAGCCGGCGTCTGTGTTGACACCCCGCCAGAGTGTGAATGCTGCGCGTGACGTCCTCGCTCGCTTCAGCTGCACAACAGGAAATACTCATGGCCTCCCCTCCTTCCTGCTTTGAAAAAGAGGTAGTCTCTCGCTCGCACTCGCTCTCCTGCCCTTCTTTTCTTTCGTTTTCTGCAGCAGCAGGGCCAGGCGAGACCTATTTTAATGACTGCAGCCATCGCCGTGGCTGACGCCTCCTTCGGACCATCCGGCCAATCAGAGAACAGCTGCTTACGCCGAAGAAACATGATCGTTTTTTTCACTCTTTTGCTTCTTTCTCTGAGCAAGTGAAGGTAGCAGGAGTGGGAGCAACCAAAAGAAAGAGTGTGCGGGAGGGAGGGAGGAGGGAGAGAGAAAGAGAGAGAGAGAAGGCTGCAGACAGCAGTAGGGAAATAGCTTCTCGCACAGAACGTGAGCGAATGGTGATTGTACGGGCTCGCGCAACTGCCACAGCCGAGAGGAAGGAGGTTTGGAGCCCCTGAGGATCTGAAGGATGCCATGTCAGGTGAGCAACTGACCCGGGCAGGGAGAGATAGTGGAGGAGCAGTGAAAAAGAACGAGAATGAAAGTAAAGAAATGCTGGTTGTGTTGGGGCTGCTTGTGGTTTCTTGCTGCTTTGCTGCTTGTTTTTAAGTCCTGTATGGAGTCAGGCTGAAGTGACAGCTGGTTAGCGGGCATTGACAGGGGATCTGACCGATACTGGACTCATTTGCACAAGTTCAGTAGCTTACGAAAACAAGTTTGTTAACCCACTGACATACCTTTGCTGATAATGCGTAGTGATCAAATACAGATACCTTGTCCGATTATAGATAACTTGTGTACTAGATGACTTGGCGCAATAAACGCCGCTGCACAGTTTTTGTTGGTGCGTGTGTGCTTTAATAAAACCAGTGTTGCATGCACTAATGACATTATCTTTTCTCTTTCTGAACAGGGTGTGTGAGGAGGGTGTGTACCTGGATTAGATTCCCTGGACCGTCAGGACAAGAAAACCAAACACTGGGTACAGTTTGTTTGAGATACGTTGTGCCAAAATTAGTACAGGTGTTTATGCTATGCTTGCAGCTGCATCAATCAGAAGTTGGTGAAGCGGTGACGTCATGAGTTTCTGTGTATTTGGTAAAGCATCTCCAGAAATGTTCGCGCAAGGGTGTGTTACTCGAAACCTATCGCGCTTTTTTTAAACTGCTGTTTCCGAGCTTTGTTAATAGGGCTGAATAGTTAATGAGCAGGTAATTGAGTTGGGCTAATTATTCATTATAAGAATGATGAATATCATCGCCGATTTGGGAAGTATTTCTCGCCTATCTCATTATTTTCAGTCGCTTTTGATGAACTTGCAGTCAACTTTGTTCAGGGTTGAGTTCGAGATAGCACAGACGACGAATATGTGGGCCTAGAATCGAAAAGAGGAACTGAAAATAGTAAAAGTAGAACAAACTTTCTAATCTATTTTAGAATACAGTACATCTTATACATCAATACATCTTCAGTTCATGCATTGTTTTGGTGGAGGTTTTTGAGGTAGACCTGATGTACTGTATATGTTCTGTTGTGTGCCACTCTTTTTGTAGGCCAGACCACTTCTGTTTTTCTTTCCTTCAGTCTCCCTCGACCATATGCTCAGGATACAAAGAGCTGTTTGTGACTGTACATAGTTTGCACCGTAAAAATAGACGTATAAAACGTTGATAACCATCAGGCACCGCACAAGCCTACCAGTGGATCATCCAAATTGAGGCACCAACTACGCTGAGCAAATTGTAGAAGAGTGTGTAAAAGTAAAGTAAAGTTGAACTTGTGTTGGTTGATTCAGGGTGTGGTGCCGTCACGTCTGTTATGGTGTGTGTTTGTCGAACGTGCAGCTCGGTGGTTAGCACTGGGCCGTAGGTAGAGTGTGAAGTGTTGTGTCTGTCTGGGCTAGAGTATTGTGGGTGGCAAATGTTGATCCATGCCTGAAGCAGTCCGGTGATGTAACCACAGTTTGCTCGAGGTGATTAAACAAGCAAATCATTGAACTTTTCTGTTTGTGTTTAGTCTGTAAAGTTCAGGTAATGTTGAGCAACACATTTTAATATTTTGGATTCTGATGTGGAAGGCTGAGAGGGTTTGTCGTGCCGATGTGGGTCAAATGGCATTTGATTGCTCTTGACTCCAATTGGCTAGGAGTGTTGTGATGCTCTTTGCTGATTTGAGGTGACAGTAAAGTGCCTTCTGGTTATCATACGCTGTGCTAATTGGAAAAACATGCGGCCCCTGGAAGAAAGGCAGCTGTATGACAGTCAGGCGGTCGTTGCCCTCTTCTGAGTGGCATGCATTTGCCCTTGTTTACCTCAGGGAGCGTGAGCATGGTGGGCATGGTGGGCATGGAGAGGTCAAAAGGTCACGCTGTCAATCAGTCTTCTTCCTGCAAGAGTGAGTTATAAGTGGGTCAAAAGGACAAAGGTAATGAGAGGAACTTGGGTAAAGGTGCTTTGAGTATGGAAAATAGTCTCACATTTGGATTTATGCTGTATAATGCGATTTTCTGAAGTGAAATATTATGCTAAATAATATGGTAACCTGAAAATTGGTGAGCTGAGTATCCTGATTCAAAGCTGTTTGATTTGATTCTGATTTTTGTTTCAGATTCAGATTCACTTGGGATTCATAAGATTCACTTATATTTCATTTTGCTCACGAATGAAAGATTTCTTTGCTAATGCTGTTAATTGTACAGGGCAGTATTTCAGATGGATTCAACTCAGTACTTAAGAATCAGCTGTATGTTTTTGATTCACTAAAAAGTACCGGCTTATAACAGTCATTTGTTTATGAATCGGATACACTGGTTACACTGTATATTTTTGATTCAGTGATTCGATTCACTAAAAATCAGCAGCTCATAAGAGTCATTTGTTCATTAATTGGTCTACACTGGTCCGTACACACTGTACGTCACATTTTTTGTCACTGCCATCGAAATTTTGACTGATTTTTCAGCCTGTTATTATTATCAGCATCGTCAGCTTTGGCATTTTTAGACTAAAATGACTTTTGGTTCAGTAAATAATGCTGAGGCATTTTGAAAAATATTTTCAAACATTCTTTCGAAATCACGTTCTTGTGACGTTATTGCCACCCATGAATACCAGTTGAACTTTTGACTAGCATGAGCATGCTCAACAGTCCAGTAATGACAAGTCAGCCATTATGACTAATACTAGTACTGCACCTGCACCTGCACCGGCAATGGAGGATTTTTTTGTTATTGATTACCGCTCAGAAAACGGTCGCAGTCAGGGCATCGCCTGACCTGTGTGTGTATATGTAGGTGTTTGTCCCTATAGTGCATGACACTTTTCACCCTATTGAGGGGCTGTCAGGTCAGGCATCTTCCATCCAAGACAAAAAGGTCAGAGCTGCTAATGCAGTGACCACTGTTCTCTGGAGAGAGACGTGCTTCCTGCCTTACAGCTCTTTAATGTTTAAAGTCTACAATTAGTCTGTGACAAAAAAACCCCCTGATTGCAGCCAGTTCGCAGCACAGGCTGTTTGAAATCTCTCTGAATGGTCATCAGGTGCACATTTGAATGAAACAGAACAACTGAATGAAATTGCGCAAGGAGAGTGAAGGATTGAACTATTTTACTCTTTTTCATCTTTTTTTTTCTGTGCAAGTCAGGGCTAAAACATCCGCAAGCTCTTCTTGCTTGAAATGTTTGCAATTACCTGTGTAAAGTGCATACAACGTGACTGCAAACATTAAAGTGTGTGTCTTTTAAGAAATATTCTGGCTTCAGCTTAATCAACAGCATTTGTTGGATAATGTTGATTTGAAACAGCAAATAATTTTAATTAAAAAAAAAAAAAATCAAGGTTACAGAGGATGCAAATGAGGCCAATTTTTGGAAGATTTAAAATAATAAATGTATAGCTTATAATTTCAAAAAGCATTATAGCATTTTATATTGTTCTCATAATTTTTACATGGCAAATTTTATTTATCTTTACGCTAAAAAAATTAGTAAGTGATTATTATAGGCCCGGTTTCATAGACAGGGCTTAGCCTAAGCCAGGATTAGGCCATAGTTCAATCAGGACATTTAAGTAATTTTTATGAACGTGCCTTAGAAAAAAGCATTACTGGTGTGCATCTGAAGACAAAACGAATGCACTGACATGTTTTAAGATCAGTCAGTGCAAGTTTCTTTCAGTTGAAACAGCTCAGATTTACATTTTAGTCTAGGACTAGACTTAAGCCTTGTCTGTGAAACCGGGGGATAGTTTTTTGCATATTGTTTGTCTTTTGAGTAAACTTTTGAAACAGTGTGTATTTTCAGGTTTATGGCCTAATTCACTTAAGCTGCATGATTTGCAGAAAAAAGTTTCTTTTTTTCTAAAAAAAAAAAAAATTAATTGTGATTTCAGAAAAATTCGGGTTTGTTTTGCTTGTTTGTAGTGTACACTTTGGCCAATTTTTTTGTGATTTTTCTTTTTAATAATAACAATAATAATAATAATCATTTTATTTTAGTGAAATACAGTAGTAATATTTCCTACTTTGTTTTTATTCAATATTTGAAACAATCTTTTAATAAATATTTTTAAATAATAATAATAATAATAATAATAATAATGTTTTATTTCACAGTGAAATTACAATATTAATATTTCCCACTTTGTTTTTACTCAGTCTTTGTTTTAATAAATATATAAAAAAGGGAAAATCAATAAAATAATAATAATTATTATATAATTATTTAAAAATATGCAGATTACTAAATAAAAACAAAGTAGGAAATATTACTATTGTAATTTCACTGTAAAATAAAAAATAAGTAATAATAATGATTTTATTCCTTGTCATTTCTTAATTTTCAAATGTTAAACCATCAAACATAATATTGATTTAAATGTTTGCAGGGAGATGTCAGTCTTACAGTGTGCACTATGAAACAAACTCCATCTCTCAGACATAGTGTGCACTGCCTGTTTACAGTTCCTTTATGCCATCTGATATCAGTTAAATCCTTCCTTGATACATTTAGTCGTCCATTAGCCCTTAAGTGGAGGAGGCGGTCTAGTATGAGCGATCGACTTAGTAAAACACATGCCGCAGCAAAAACACTATGCACGATGATTATACAAATCTTTCCCTGTCAGCAGTTGCGTGTATCATGCTAATGGAGGATCTTGCTCATCAGAAGAGTGCGACCTCCCTGATATATAACAACACCGAGATGACTGCTTATGATCTGAACCGCTGCAGGGGTTCCAGGTCGCGCTGACAGCTCGAGGTTGAGGGAAACGAGAGCTATCGGTCAGCCCGGAGCTTTTGTATGAACCCCGCCGAAGAAGACAATGCACAAAAGCCCCCTAAAGCAGCAACACATACTCTGTTACTATGGGAACCTATCAGAACTGTGCTTTGTCCTTGATGGAATCAGATGGATAGAGAAGCTGTATTAGTGGAGCTTAGAAGAGAGAGAAACAGACAGAATAAAAGCAGGAAGCAGCATGTGTGAGGATGAATGGAGATACAGTACGTCTGCCTTCGAGTGAATTTCAACACGACGGGAGACTCTTGACCCTCAGCCCTTGCTCTGATTGATCTGTCTGTATCGATTCATTACATTAAGAATTTATTATGCCGCTAGACATGTCACTAGATTACATGAGCTCTTTGCTGACTAATTAGGTAACAGCAAAAAAGACAACAGTGTATTGGGTCGAAGAAACAAAGGTTCCTCGTACACATACACACATAAAGAATGAAGCACATGGCGCATGGGGACCAAAACTAGTCTCATCTTTCCCAAGCAGAACAATAGTATGTGCAGGTGTTTCATCTGATCAGAAATAGAGCACCCAGCCACCCACACACACATACAGTTATACAAAGACACACGGAAACTCGTACTTACGCACCAACGAGCACACACATACATTCTCATTCACTTAAACCGTTTACGAGCAACCACACATGGAGCGCACCTTTCTCTAACAAACAATACGTTAGATACACTGTCTGTGGGTTGGAAAGTAAGTTAACGGAGTTGTTACCCAAAAATGAACACTCTGTCATCATTTACTCACCCTCTTGTAGTTCCAAACCTTGATGACTTTCTGTTTTCCATGGAACACAAAAGGAGATATTTCTGTGCAGTTGAAATGAATGGGAACTGGAGCTTTCAAGCTTTAAAAAGCACCATAAAATTATAAAAAAAATACTGTAAATATCATCCATGCAAGTAGTCCATGCAACTTGTGTGCTATATTCGAGAGTCTAGAGTCTATTATTCACTGATTTTTCTTCCAAACCTATTGGAGCAAATGTGTATTACGTTTACCACGATAGAAGTTTACTCAACTGTGATGACTTCTGCTTCTGGGAACCCCGGAAATATGAAAAAGGTCCATTGAGTCAGTAAATGAAACTTAAAGAACCAGATCAGTCTGATTCATGAACTAATCTGGGTTTTGTTAACTGGATCCACCAATGCATTAAAAAGATTTGATTCAAAAGAATCGTTTGTGCATGAATCGGGCATCGCTTCTCTCATAAACTCTCACGAACATGCAGAGTTTGGGCAAATGTGAAAAGGGTCCACTGAGTCAGTAAATTAAACCTGAAGAACCAGATCAGTCTGATTCATGAACCACTCTGGGTTTTCTTCACTGGATCCACCAATTCACCGAAAAGATTTGATTCAAACGAATCATTTGTTCATGAATCAGGGATTGCTTCTCTCATAAACTCTCACAAACATGCAGAGTTTGGGCATATGTGAAGGTTTTTAGTGAATAACAAAATCTGATTGTTCTTCACGCTAATCGCTATACTTGCAATATAGTGCATTAGTCGTATGGACCCTTTTGGACCCCATTCACTTTATATTGAAAGAATGTTCTTAAAAAATTCTGATTTATTAAAACACCTTTTGTGTTCCAGCGAAGAGAGAAAGTTATAGAGGATGACCTCAGAGTGAGTAGATGATGACAAATTTTCCATTTTTTGGGTGAATTTTCCCTAACAGTATTTTGGGGCCTGTTTTACTGTCAGGCTGTACAGTAGATACTCTGCACCTCACAGCCCCTCAGCTGTTCTATTCTTCCTCATGCCACTTCCAGATAACAGAGCATTTGAATTTGAATAGTCCAGGATTGGACAACAAGCGTGCGCGCTGTTGTTTCCAGTAGCCAGGCAGAGGCTAGGCGAGCGGCGTGTGTCCGTAGGCAAAGCACATGGAAAGCAGCGAGAGAGCGAGCAGGAACTGTCCTGCCTCGCTCTCCCACACATCGCGCCGCACAGGGTGTGCAGGCAGAGAGCTGAAATACGCCCTCCTTTCGTTTCCTTCTCTTTGTCAATGCAAATTGCACACCGTCCAAAAGCTGCACCGCTGCAACGGAGCACGCTTCCTGTTTGACAAGATGCATGCGTGAGCTTCTGCAGAGGTGGAGGGATGCGTGCTGGAGTTGAAGCCGGGCCTGTGGTTTTCGTGCCCACTCGGTTGCCACATGCAAGCATGTGTGCGGGCGCTCAGCTGTCTTGATAAGGTCAGACGGTGACGGCTGTTTCTGGCGTTGTATTGCATCACAGCAAGAGACCAATTACATTTGCGGATAGACCCGGGTTCTAGTGATGCGTATCTCCCTATCTCGTAGACTCCTCTGTGCACTGCTATCTCTCTCTCTCCGGATGTCAAAGGCGGACAAAGCAGCACTTATGTGACACCTCTTTAACTTAATCCTCTGTTTTAATCATGGATTATCTATATCTTAATCTATTAACCCAGCATCTGCAGATGACCGGCAGAATGCGTCGCTAATTTTCATGAAAATCCACATCATTAGATTACTAACATCATTACATTACTAATACCCAGTGTGCAGATTACTAGATGGATGTAAAATAGCACCAGATGGCTTTGAAATCAGAGACTGTTGTCACTTTAAATTTAAGATAATTGTTTTATTTGTTCACACAATCTGTTTTAAGTCGCTTACGGGCTTTTGGTTCCTTTAATGTGCCCACTTTTCCAAATAAAACGATCTTAGTCTTCTCTAGTTTTTGTCCTTTGTCTCAAATCTTTGTTGTAGTTCACATATTCCTGGACGAAGGGAGATGTTTATATCATATTACCGGCTAATACATGAATCGGCTGTAATTGCTCATCATAATGACTTTTTGGCAGTGCTTTGTCAGAAAGCTGGAGAAAATAGGAAACCCTGATTGGGGGTTATTCAAGGAGAGCTCTGTTTTTGCTCTCTGTAGAACAGGTGGTGAGCTGAGCTCGGTAAGATTGGTTGGCAGAGGTTGTTCGTTGAGTTGGTGAGGTGGCAGCTGCGTTGAGCACTGAGCAAAAAGTAGCGCTTCCCTCCCTCCCCGCCTCACTTTCAGCACACCCACGTGCCACCCGCATGCCGAAAAGAGCTGCTCTCGCCCCACTCTCGCTGTGATGGGATGAGGGTGTAGCGAGGGGGTGGTTGGGGGGGAGTGTGTTGCAATCAGTACAACCGAGAGATGAGGAAATATTTCAGTGGAGATCAGTGTGAGTGCTAATTCTGTCAGTGCAATGTTCGTTAACATTTTTTTTATTTCGTCGATCAGACATAAAAATGCACACCAGGGTGAAAATTACACAATTTAAATTAAACCCTATTGTTTACAAAAATACATATGTGAAAAAATTAATGTGGTAGCAATGTTTCATTTGTTAAAATTAATATTTAAATTTTTTTAAATTTTTTTTAGTTTTTCTTATAAACTAAAATGTTATTTTTCTATTTTTTAATTATGCAGTGTTTAATGTTTCGTTATGTACTTTTGTCTTTTTTAGTTCATTTCAGTTTTTTAAATATTTCTATGTAGCTCTAATTTATTTTCATTTTAGTTTTAGTAATTTCAGCACTTTGACTTAAACTTATTTCAGTTAACTGCCAAAGCAGCATTCCTCATTTTATTTTATTTTTTTTAATCTATATTTAATTATATGTAATATTATTTCAACTTTATTTCCATTAACAGAATTTATTTTTAATAATGTTAGTTTTAGTTAACAATAACAACACTGTTTAGATGCCTTTTTAGTCAGAGTAAAACTGACTAAAATGTATAATATGAAGTATAGATTACATTTAAAGATAGAAGCTGTGACTAAAAAACTGTAAAAATGAACAGGTCAGTACACACATTTTATCCTGTGCTCAGGCAAACTTTTTATTTATTTATATTTTTTACTGTTTTTAGTATTAGCACACTATGTAGTCATTGTTTTGCTCGTTTTGTTATTGTTCATATCTAAGATTTACTTCCTCTCTTGATCATATATGCTTGATTTTTCTTCACTGCTACAACAGCAGTCTCACCTATCTCCTCTTTTTGAAGGTGACCTACTTATAAGTAGGCATGGAGTATTTTCCCTATTGTGTGGTATGAAGCAGGTAATCCCTACTGAATGTCATCTGTCATCTAACACTCTTGCATATGGAGGATTTGGCCAGTGATGAGGGGTATGGACGATGAGTGCCCTGCTGGGAATGGAGCACCTCCGACACTGGCCTGTTGGCTCATCTTCCCAGGTCATTAATCCAACATTCTGTCATTAGCGGTCCCACGCTGTTCCTCAGCAGCTGTCCTTCACACTTGATAGCAGTACATTGAAGTGCTTATTAAACAGAGCAGGACAGTGTGCTTCTGTTGACACAAATGAGTGGCGGATGACACTCGGCCTCCCTGCAATCAGGAAGGGTGCTTGTGATTAATTAGCGTTAGTCTCTTCAGCTAAAGATGCAGCCAAGAGGTGCCCTAAGATGTTTGTACTCTCATCAGGAGACTAACAACAGCACACATGGGGATTAGGAAGTGCTTACTTAATTCTGTGTCAAACAGAATTAGGTTTGTGTGAGATTAACAGCATCTGAATCAAATTGGCATCAGACAATAATCGTACATGCATGACCAATTAGCAGAAGTTAGGTCATGCCAGGTCATGCCTTTGACAATTGACCCTTTGCTAAGGGTCTGTTAGCTAAACAATTACCCCCTTGGTAATTGTTGGTCTCTCAGTTAAGCTTTATAGAATGTCCCGTAGGAAGGAACTGGAGATTTCCAAGAATAGTAAAGGTAACAATTTGAATCAAGGGTGATGTTGCAACACATTTGTTTTCATCCGTCTTTAAAGTAATTGTTTTACACAGTAATTCTATTAAAGTGACTCCGATCAGAATTACGAAAAGCTGCTTGAAAGCAAGGCTTATTTGAAAGTGATTCTTTTTAGTGAATCATTGAATGACTCTTATGAATCAGTTCTTTTTTTAAAATCAAAAGCATACATTGGAACCAGTGTAGTCCAATTTCTGAAGAAATTATTCTAATGAGTCATTTCTTTTTAATGAATCAAAAACATATGGCACAGAATAGAACGAAGGACTCAACCAGTTCTTTATAGCCAGTGTGGTTCAATTTCCTGATGAATGACTCTAATGAGCTGGTTCATTTTAGTGAATCAAACACAGCTTACAACTTAAATCAGTTTCTGACTGGTAGTTCATATAGCAGTGTGTAGTTAAAGATACATTTTAGCAGTGGCATTTTATAAATATTAATGAATTAAATATCTCCTTGTTTTGTTTGTTTAGTATTAAATTGTTATTTATATATTTAAGGCCACATTTTGCCTCTAAAAACTGTAAAAAGTCATTAACTGTTTTTGCCAGAATTGTTTTAGATATACTTATTGGAGTCCAGATATTTATTCCCTAAAAGATAATCACTAATGAAACCATTAAGAAATCGGAACTGGAATCATTAAATTCTTTATGATTTCTGTCCCTATTTATTCTACCCTATTTACTGGAATCACTGTATGAGCCACCAAGCTTTCTAGACATCTGTAAAAAAACACATTGTTTGGCCAGTACAGGACATCTGTAATCTGCCAGTGGATTGAATTACAGTAATTAAGTTTTATGAGGTGAGAGACAGAAAAAAGCTTAAACAATTCTGGATGCACAGAGTTGAAAGTTGGATGCACAGTACACATGTGGTTCTGATCTTTTGGCATTTGTGATGGAGGACAATTTTGAATCTGCATCTGCTTTAATAATTCCTTTCTTGCCCTCGTAGCTTTTGACTGATCCATCCATTCATGCAGGATTGCCAACATTTCATATACTCAGGAGTGTTCATTTCTGTTCCTAATGAGACATTTTGTCATGTCACAGACAGAATGGCTCTAATAATTTGTTGTTCTTCCTTGCTAAATAAGAAACCTCTGCTTTGGACTACCCAATAGACTGCCTGGAATGTTTTTATTAAAACTGCCATCTTCACATAGTGTAGTGATGAATGGTCTGCTAAACCTTTCCCTTGCTCCAATTTACTGCAGGGATTAATAGAAGCCAAAGTTTAATTACGGCATGTGAGCGGAGACACATATTAAGGCTCTTTGTTCTCCCTGTACATGAGAGGTGATTACAGGTGTAGTACAGCTCTGTGTATCACTGCCTTGGAAATACACCTCAGTGAGTCACCTTTACTAACACTCAAAAGTGGTTTTGCATCAAAATGACTATTTTGGGTCTATAAGCTGGCTGATTAGGGTTTAAAGGCCAGTAATTTAATTTGCTGTATGTGTTAAGATTTTTTTTTCTTCTACTCATAGAGACTCATAGAGACTCGAGTCAAATCTTGAGGTACAGTATAACCTCCTTGTTTCCTATCTGTGATGTTATTTCACAGCCATTGGATTGGAATACAGCTTTTTTTTAACCTGTTGAGGTTCGATTAAGGTTCTAAGGAAACTCTTACTATATATCACACCGCTGAGGCAGGGAGTTACAGACTTTATGAATCAAAGCTTGCAAAGCGCTGACAAAACCCACAGCGTATTACTCACCTGACGTCTCTGTCACAGAATTTCTTTTTCCACCTTAACAGTCCCTCCAGACAAGTTGGAAAGAGATCTTGGAAACAACAGTATCATGGGATTGTGTTTGTCTAATGTGCCTCACAAATTGTCTCTAGCATGACAAAAATGGTATGATTCATAATATGTATACTCTAGATCAGGGATGTAACCAACATAGACACCAATTAGACTATGTTGTGCTTTTTTTTTTTTTTGTTAGGATGACAAAAAGTTTTCAAATTTACGTTTTTAGGCAGGTCTGCCTCAACAGTCTAACATTTGTCAATGTCAGAATGATTGAGATGGCTAGTCAAATCAAAGAAGGCTGGCTTTACTGTTTACAAAATGGAAAAGCATGATTTGCAGCTTGACACTTTTCTCACTTTTAAGAGTGAGAATATGAGAGGTAAAATGTAAGGATCTCAACCTAAAATATTTGACAGTTGTTTAATTATAGAAATGTTAAACAACCGAGAGTAATATCCAGTGATGCAAAGCTACTTGTTTTTGTCAAATTTTGCTGTTTTGAATTGGAAATATAGGCAATCATTTACATGATTCATGTACTTCATAATGTGTTGAGACAAGAAACATTAACAGAGCTGTTTTTGCCATTTTAGGCATGATTAAAAGTGAATGTGTGCATTTTTTAAAATAAAATTATTTGCATTTATAGTTTGCAAAAAATTTGTTAGTATTTTTTCTTATAACCTTAAATCCCTTTTAAATCCTTTAATTATTTAATTCTTTTAAATAAAAATAACCCCCCAAAAATAGGTTTGGTTCTCCTAATAGTCAAGACATGGCTATGACCTTGCTCTAAATCACTTTATTTTTTGACAAATTAAATAAAACTTAAGATCAAAACTTTTAGAGTGCTGGCCAGCATGTTTCTGAGGCATTTCAATACACCAGCTACTGATGCACATGCCTTTGAGTCTTTGTGTTTGATTTGTGTTAAGCTCCTCTTCATCACAGGAGGATGGAGGAAGGGAGGGAAGGACCACCACTCCTCCTCCTTTGAGTCCAGATCCCTTGATCAGCAGCCTGCGCCTCCAAACGCCGTGTCATAGGTTCTGACGAGTGCAACCGTTTGCCGTATCTGCGGCGCGTGCCGCTTCAAAGACCCGAGCTGTCTGTCTCGGTGCATTGATCTCAGTCTCTCTGAAAAAAAGAAATAAAAACACTGACAATATTAGCAAAAGAGATGAGCCCTCGACTTGACGTGTGTTGAAACATGCCCTGCTTTGAGAGCCCACCGAGCAAGCTGGGAGTCTTTTGAATAAGACGAGGGAGGGGGTAACTACGCTTCATGACATGCTTTTTTAAATGCTTTTGGCTGTGAACGACTGTTTCTTCATGCGGTGGAAGAAACGATGGCATTTTGTTTTGCTCGAGCGCTATGATCAACCAGCTTGCCTGGGCCACCGTGTGACAGGAAGCATTGCTAACAGAGACGTTATTACACTGACAGCCAAAAAAAACCACCAGAGATGTGAAGTGTGTGATGAGATAAAATAGACCTGTGCTATCAGTATTTTGCCATTATTTGAGTGTTTACTTTGTTTCATCCATCTGGTTGTCTTCACAGCTGACCCCGTTAGCATGGTTTGTTTCAAGAGAGACAGCATTATGCCAGCCTAGTCTTCCATAGCCAGACTTTTGACTGGGTCCTCATTGCAGCTTATTCTGGCCAAGAACTGCCCACTTAAACAGGAAGACACAATCTGACCAACCTGGTTTCAACATTGATACTAGGAAATGTTTATTTAATCAATCTAACATGCTGATTTGGTCCTCAAGAAACATTTATTTTCTTCTCATATTTTATTATCAGTGTTGAAAACCGTTTTTCTGCTTAATATTTTGGTGGAAACCGTGATATACTTCTATTGGTGGCATAAAGAATAAAGACAAACAAACAAACAAAAGAGAAATGAATACTTTTATTCAGCAAGGATGCATTAAATTGATCAGAAGTGACAGTAAAGGCATGAATAATATTACAAAAGATTTCAGTTTCAAACTAGTAATTCTAAATGTATAAATGTATCACTGTTTTCTCAAAATATTTAGGATTATTGCTAAAATAATTATTGCTGACAACTGAGCTCCAAAACATCAGAATATTAGAATGGAGGATCATGTGACACTAAAGACTGAAGTAATGATTGCTTAAAGCAATAAATTATATTTAATATATAAATATATTAAAATCAGTGATACAACAGTGATAAGAATATTTCAAAATTATACTGCTTTTGATCAAATAATTTGACAAAAACATTACAAAAATCTTACCAAACTTTTGAGCAGTAGTATGTATATACAACACATTTAATATATTAATATATTTAAATATAATTTATATATTATTTTATCATTTATAAATAATTTATTAGTATATATAATTTATTTTCATATTTATTCATGTCTTCAGCAGTTCAGCGACTGAGACATTTTATATTAGTTGTATGGTAGAGATGAGACACTCATAGTCAAAACAAAAAACCTGATGGTAAAAATCAGTTTTTGATTACTTTCCAAGCTTCAGAATTGTTTTTTTTGTTTTTTTTGTGGTTGCGAGATAGATGGAAGATTATACAGTCGTTTAGCGAAGCACACTCATTTAGCTCGACGACTTTCTGATCTTGGTTTCCTCTTCGGAGAGGGGTAGCCACCTGCTCAGTGTGATGTCAGCGATGTCTGCTTTCCCCTGCTCAACATGTGGTGTGATGCAGGGCAGTCGAGTGAGAGGAGGTGTTGCTGGTGCACGCGCACACACGCATTCTCACACATGCACACACAGCGTACTGGGAAGGCTAAGGAAGTGTGAGCTGCCACAGTGTCAGGTCTCTGGTGCTCCCAGCAGCCCATGCTGAACACACTCAGCTTCCTGCCTGAGCTGACAATCTGCTCTCTGCTGACTGCTTGTGCGAGCATGTGTGTGCGTTTGTGCGTGCAAGTGCAAACACTGTGAAATTCTGTTCCTTTGAAATGTCAGGTGCGCAGGCCTAATGCAAAACCGTGTTAGTCACAAGACGTCCCTGAAAAGATTTTCCTAGCCTTGAAAGCTTTGGAGGAACGGCGCAAGAAAGCGACTTGTAAATTGCAATCTGCGAGTATGACGTCCATTTATACGATTTCAGAAGCAAAATATCCCATGCCTCGCTCACTTTCTCCCTCCAGTCACCCTCTGGCCAAAACAAATTGTGTGGCAAAGCAGGAACATTTTAAGTGCGACTCGAGGCGCTGTTCCTGGAGGATTGGATCTTGGCAGGGCTGCACCGGTAGCGTGGCAGGAGGGGGGTTTCACTTTATCTCAATTCTGTCGGTTTCCTCATCCCATCTGTGAGCTTGGCAGCCTTGTTAAACTGACATTGCTAGTCTCCTATCTCACCTTCTAATTTTTGCCCTGCAGCCCATCCAAGAATCGCAAGTGCATCCGTTCTCCCGTGCTGCTGGTTTCCATGGTGTTGAGGAACTGTGGTCTGTGGTGGCATGCCAGTTTGGTGGGTACTGTGCTCCAGTGGTCCTCCTTCCTCGAGTACTGTACTGAGCAAACTGTTTTTGTTGCTCATGATTTAAAGGAACAGTTCACCCAATAATGAACATTCTGTTATCGATTACTCACCATCATGTTGTTACAAACCATCATGTTGTTTCCAACTGTCTGTGTCATGCAGGTTTGGAATAGCATAGAGGTGAGTAAATAATAGAAACCTTTTATGAACCTAGGATTTTAGGTTTTAATTTTAACTTCATTTTAGGTTTTAATCTCAAACCACTGTGGAATTATTTATTTTATTTTATTTGCTTATAAATTAATTATAAATTACATAAAATTGTACAAATTTGTAATCTAATTATATATTAAATGTATAATTATAAACATTATGAATTAAAAGAAGATTAATTATATATGGGTAAAGAATAGTAACCAACAAATATATATTTAAAAAAATAAATAAATAAATTGTAGTCACATCTTTTAATTTAATTTCATTTCATTTCATTTCATTGCTTTAAATAAAATTATAAAATTTTTACAATGGCAATATATAACGATATAAATTAAATTAAATTAAATTAAAACATTAAAAGATGGCTAATTATATACAAATAAATAAAAGAAACCTATAAATACAGGCATTTTTGATTATAGTTACACCACTGTGAAATCGTTTTATTGCATTTTTTATTTTATTTTATTTTTGATTTGCTTTAAATTAAATACAATTATAAATTATTTAAAATAGCAGTATATAATGAATTAAATTAAATTAAATTAAAGCATTAAAAGAGGGCTAATTATATATGAATACATAATATATACCTATAAATATAGGCTAATTTGATTGTAGTTACACCACTGTGGAATCATTTTATTGCATGGTGTATTTATTTTCGTTTAGTTTAGTTTAGTTTAGTTTAGACAGACATTAACTAGGTCTGGGTTTATGATCTAAGATGCAATGTTGGGGGGATTTTAATGATGAGTCCCAAAAGGCTACTTTGGTTTGTCGGGGCATATAAATACTGAAGCAGCAAATTTCAGCCCTCAAGACTGTAATCCTGTCAACAATTGTTGCTTTTTTGCTGAGGTTCCTTTTCATAAATTTTATGCAGGGGCCGTTTGAAGGTTTTTCATCCGACATTTAACATTGTCACAGGCTGCCAGTTTGCAGCACAATGAGTAATGTTTTGAAGATCCAGGGAGGGATGAGGGAAAAGTTTAGGACGCAGAAATCTTTGCTGTGTTTACCTAAACTTAATGCAGCGACGTGGCTCCCAATGAACCCCTCAGAGAGCACAGGAAGCTTAACTGGGTTAATTAGCCCTGAATAGGTACGACAGTGTTCTGCCCAAACCACTTTGGGATTGTAGGGACTCAGTATGCTCCCATTTGAGAGGGGAACTCCCAATTACTATGCAGAGCCTTAGATGTTGATGTGTGAAATCTGTGGGTCTTGCTTTACATATATTCAATCTTGGATTGGCACAGCCAGAGTAAAAGAAGAGAACAGTAGTCTGGCTTTTTACAAATATCCTGCTGAGGGAAGCACTTTATTGGCTTAGACTATCTGCTTTGTGTAAATACACAGCCCTGGAAGCCCTGGCAGTGGCGGGGTGAATTGATTTCCTCTGGTGGGACAGACCCTGGATCTGTGTGTGGAGGAGTGAGACAGCTGCTGTGTACTTTTCTGTCTCTCTCTGTCACTATGCTGCGTCAAGGCCACTTTCAACCCTATTTCTATCCCCCTTTACTGTTTACTACTCCCTCCTTCTCCTCACACTCCCTCTTTGCCTACACTTCATCATGTTTTTTTCCTTCTGACACTCAGTTTTTTTCCCCTCTATCTCTGAATATATTGTCGCGTCTGGCTGTGAGTGTGCTTTAAGCACATGCTGCAACCTTGATAGATGTTCTCTCCCTCTATCTCTCTCTCTCTCTCCCTCCCTCCCTGCCTTCTTGTCCTCCTCTATTTCTGCATCCTAGCTGCTGCAGGTCTGTATTTCTCTCCCCCAAACAAGCTCAGGATCTTTCCCCTGTGTGATGTAAAATGCGGATCTAGGTGAGGGAATGGGCATCCATTTGTGTATCTCTCGTTCTGTGGATGGGCTCTGGGAGAAACCTAAATTTAGCAGCTCCTTGCTATCTCTGTTGTGTTTGCTGTGCATGGCTTAATTAGCTATTGCACGCAGCATGGCAGAGTACGTCTTGGATGCATTATATAATGCGTTATATAATTGGATGCATATTTCATGTTGAATGTTGGAGAGGGAGGCTCTTCAGAGTCACATCCTGTAGTTGAAGATGAGTGCTAATGTCAAGAAGAAAGTACAAGCTTATGTTCAGTTTGGAAATATGAGGCAAATGCTGCTGTTATTAAACTGGTTGAGATACTCATATTCTCTGTCAGTTCTGTCAAAGTGTGAGCTAGTAATCAAAAGGTTGTAAAAAGTAATAATTATTAAATAATACTTTCATTGTGCACTAGATAAATATTAAATTATATATATATATATATATATATATATGTGTATGTGTGTGTGTGTATATATATTACACATAAAAATTATTATTTTTACTTAGGTTTTATATTGTCACTGTCAAATTAATTCAAATATTAGGTAACACTGTAGTATAGGGACCAATTCTCACTATTAACTAGTTGCTTATTAGCATGTCTATTATTAACATATTTGCTGTTTAGTACTTATAAAGCAGATATTCTGCATCACTATATTCTACATCCCTAATCCTACCCAAAATCTAAATTTAACAACTACCTTACTAACTATCAATAAGCAGCAAATTAAGAGTTTACTGAGGTAAAAGTTGTAGTTAATGGTTTGTTAATAGCAAGAATTGGAGCTTAAAATAAAGTGTGACAAAATATTATAATATTATTTTATATTATTTTCATTTCAATGTAAATGTAATTGCTTTGGATTGTCTTATTGTTTTATAATGGACTGATGAACTAATGTAAATGAGATCTTCTGCTGACATAAAAAAGTCAAGTCTGCAGCAAACGTGTTTTTGAAGTCATCGTATAGTTGGTGTCTTTTCTTTGTTGAGCGTGATTAGCTTGTCAGAAACTCTCTATGAGAGATCAATTCAAGATGTTTTCTAGTTCAATGTTCTTTGTAAACGAACAGGTCTTGTTGATTGTTGGAGTAATTGCTGTAAGCCTCAATGAGTCATTTCTTTTCCCAAAAGCGGAGAGGTTTACAATAGATGTTAACAAGCTCATGGCATGGCACCAGCTTACAAATATCTGACTGGAAACGGGCTGCAACATAATAACCCCTCAGGAGAGGAACATTTGTGTAGTTTACAACTGAAACGTTAAGCGTGTCATGACCTGGCCGTGATATTGTAATGTAACGTGAGTTAACACAGATACACCCAACTGAGTCATTCCTTCACAAAGTCTTACAAGGCAAATTTGATGGTTGTGTTTGTTTCGCACTGCAGGAAATAATGTCACGGCATGTTGAGGTTTTCCTGGAGCAAACAGACGCTCTTGAACTGCTAGCTGATTGCGATGCAGTGGCCCGGGATGATAGTGGCATCTGGGGGGTGCTCAGAGGGGTGGCTTGTGACCAGGCCACTGCTGCGTGAACGGATTGCGTTTCCAGAGTGATAGATAATACTGTAGCCCAGCTCATTGACAGAAATTCATTTATTCATCCTCTCCAGCAAACCATTCATGTTCACTAACCTCTCTACTTACAAACCCATTAGCCTTGGAATAAATCCTCGCGCTGGAGAAAATGGACTTTACAATTTTTAACCACCTGTCCAACCAGCTGTTATATCTTAGTTTTCAATACTAGACTGGTATCTTGGTGATATTTTTGAAGCTAAAAGAACAGAAATAATATACATTTTTTTCTTGCATTGCAGAGGTCATAGTCGTGACAGTCGTGTTGTTAATAGTTCACCTTTACGAACATCTGTTTCTACGTTACCACTGACGTACATTTAGAGAATATGAATGGCTTGTGCACTTACTCTGAGAATGTTCCAGAGCCCTACAGGGACATTCACAGGACAGCCTAGCATATTTTTAGAGACCAACAATATGTCCAATGTGCCCTACTGTTCATACAGGATCAAGGCCCAAGTTTAGACCTGCCACACAGCAGGGTTGTAAGCCATTCAGAAGTGAGTTGCGAATGCCTTTTAAATTCAGTTTAAATTCCTGGATTTTAACTGACTTCACTTACTGTACAGTAGCAAACATGATGCATAATTGCAATTTGAATTGGAATGCAATGAATAAATAAACTGAAATTCAAATGTCTCTATTTTTAACTTTTCAATTTTAATAACAAAGCATAGATAGATAGATTTACATTCACATTTACATATTTATGCATTTCATGCCAATTCTAAATATTACACATCCCAGCCACACAGAAGAATTTATAGCCATGTATTTTTGCACCAACCATTTGTAGATGGAGACAAAAACAAAACCGCGGCCAAAAGGGTGTACTTACTGGATTGTAGTCTTAGAAGTTTGTGATAAACAGAGCAAGCATTGAATTTAAAAAATCCATTAATAAGACTGTTTATTGTAGAATGGAGTTTTAGTTTAACATTTGACTTTATTTAGGTTTTTTTTTTCCACTCATATGCATAATTAGCACCGCAAAGCAGATTCTGTAACTGAAGAATGAAAATAGCTTAAATTCAGTCATGAAAAATTGAGAGTCTGTTTCACTCAGTGCCTTTAGCTTTTGCGCTTGACGTTTCTTTCTAATTCTTATGGAGCTCAAATGTGTTGTCAGAGCAATTGAGTTAATTTCAGCTGCTAATGTTCTAGTCACAGTAATTGTTCGGAAGTGGAAAAATATAATTTCTTAAATTACCCCAATCTAAGGTCTTTTTCCATGCCCCGGTGGACTGCATCTGGTTCTGGGCACTGAATGAGGGGCGAGTGGCATATACAAAGCATGAATCTGTTTGCTGTGCACTTTAATAGAACTCTTGTTCTCGCACTGGACAGCGGCTGAGTCACCTGCGCTGCAGTGTGTTTGGGTTCGGAGAAGTGGAGGGGAATTAGATGCAACAGGGGGTCTTCTGTTTGGGAAGCCCCCGGTGTTCATTACCAACATCAGCCAGCTGATCTGACTCAGGGCCAGGGCTAAAATTGGTCGTGCTTGTCTGGGCGATTTTTGTAAGCCGACACTGCGGGCGAGGGGGCTCTTTTGGGGCGGCCGTGCTCCCTCCGTGCCTCGCCTTTAAACGCAACAGGTGCAGCGGGGCAACTTGAACCCTGCGGAATGACAGACTGCTGAGAGAGCTGCTCTGGGGACGATGCTCAGAGGGGTATTCACTCCACAAGGTTTCTTTTCCCCCGTATTTTTCCTTCAGGCAAAACTGGAGACAGCTGCTGGGGAGCGGCGCAGATAGGAAAACACGCTCCTGGGTTGCATAACAGGAGAAAGCAGGTACCCGATGGTGCACAGAGTGTGAGCCACTGCCTTGCACTCCAGTGAGCAATTGTGCAGCCCTCGCTTGAGAGCCTGTTTGTTTTGGAATGGCTGCTGAGTGACTGTTTTCATCAGCGTTTGCGCATAGCCTGTCAGACTACACACACGCACCCCCCTGAACTCCCGCCGGGCCTCCTAGGAGAATCACTCCTGGCGCGAGTCACGCCGGGGTTGAGAGGTCAAATGGAACACTGACATGAATTTGTGCTCGGTTCATCAAGGCCTGAAGTGAGATGTCAGAAATCTGTGACTGTGATCCTGCAGTGTGATGAATGAAAAGCTAATTTAATCTTGATTTTAATGAATGCTTGAGCCTGGAATGTGGCGGTTTATTTATAGGATGTTTAGCCTGAAAGATGCAAATCACAACATAATTTTTAATCATGCCATAAGCTGTTTTTAGAGTTCACAATTGTGATGAATGAGAGTATATAGCTATGTAGTTGTGAACTGTCCCATTGTAAAAAATTATATACGCTTACAAATTTAATCATGTCGGCTATATATTAAATAAAAGGCCACATTTATTTCATTTTGGTTTATCACGGCTATTTTGATTGATTATTATCTTTTATATTCCAGATAATCTAGTGAAGAATATATATTTTGTCACTCTGTATTTACAATTAAATTGTCACTTCTGTATGGAGGAACACTGTAGGTATTTAATAGGTGTGAGTTTTCGTGTTAATTGGATACTGCGGTTAATTGGATTTTTGATTGCACTGTCTCATTTCCAGACTATCTTCAGGTTAATCACTTACTGAATCTGCAAACCCCTCTGTACTGTTAACATGTTAACATGCTCTAATTGTGTGATTCATTTATGTGTGCGTAAGCTCTTGTTTTCGAGCAGTTGGCTGTGCCCTGTTCTCATGCGCTTGAGGGATCTAATGGAAAGTACTGTGCAGCGTTACAAATGAGACCTAGCACAGGTTGCCTCCCAATTTTCTCTGCTCTAGTTATCCACTATTGCATGATTTTCCCTCTTTTAGCATCTTTTCACAACCCTAGTACTTCCAGCAAATGTGTATGAATGAGTGGTAAAGTAAAACAGGCTCAGGAGGAGCGATTTCAGGATGTACCCTGCTGATTACGCTGCTTTTTTTAGTTGTATACAATTGAATGCTCTCTTGACAATCCCCACTCTGGAGGATTAATGGTTCCTGAAGGCACAAACTTCTGTTGTCACTAACGCATCTAAAACATCCCTCATTTCCGTTCTAAACAGATGCTTATTCATTACAGCTCCACAAATAGATTTAAAGACAATGCTGTCAGTTGTGTGATACAAGCGCGTTGTTACAGAGAAACATTTAATTATTTAGTATTAATACGAAACCACTTTGATACAGATATCAGAAGTTGTCTTTCTTGTATACCTTTATGGGAAAGCAATACTTCCAGGAATGCTTAATATTAATTATTGATGCAGTAAATAATGTATACTAGAGGAATTAAACTTCCTAATTAAATCACTGGGTCTGTAAAATAAATAAATAAATACACATTATTATTATTATTATTATTAGTATAGCAGTAATAGTGTTTACAGTGAAATAGAGTAAATTTATAAAACAATAATACTAATACACTATTACTATTATTATTATTATTATTATTATTATTATTATTATTTTACAGTGAAACAGCCTGATTATTATAGTAGCATAAATATAAATATATAATTAATATATTTTAGAGAATTTTTGATGTACAGCAAGTGTCCTCAAATGAAATGACTAATTAAGGTTGATATGATCCACTCATGACACAGTTTGGAACAGATCCATGTGATCTTAGAATTAATACAGGACAAATATACAAGAAACAGAGGCTGACATATCTTGCTACAACATCTTGTTTCACAACACATCTAACTTCACTGAGTTCTCAGTGGTTGCTGATGCAGTAATGATACTCCTAATGAATAATACCATGACTAATCAGTAGCAATATGTCAGTGTCAAAAAGTTCAAAGGTTTGGGACGGTAACAGTAATCTCACTACAGTGGCAGTCGGACAGTGAGGTCACTTCTCAAGGTAGTTTGTGCAATAGATTTGTCATTAGCATCAAAGAGGGAAAACTTCCATGAGA
>JAFVLL020042920.1:0-15211 GCA_021397915.2 Tor tambroides
TGATAACAACTACCTTAAATGACCAAAACCATATTTCGGAAAATTGTATTGGAAGTGTAATTTATTTTTTTATTTTGACTAAAGTCCCATTCGTTCACATGGAGAGGGCGGGGTTTATGACCTGTACTGCAGCCAGCCACCAGGGGGCGAACAAAGAGCCCGCAGCTTCACTTTTAAGGACGAGTGAGACACACCCGGTTATGAGCGATTTCGTACTTTCGATCGCTGTAGCGCCCCCATCAGGCCGATTGGGGTGAGCCTCGGTCACGTTGTAGGCGGTGTGACTACTACCATCCCTCCATGTTTCAAGTCTTTACGACTGATCTCACTGTTTTAAATGATTTAATGATATAAAAATGATGTGTGTAAAATAAACTGTTGGCAGTCTAAAGTGAGTTTGAGTCATACATTGATGGTTCGTGTTGTTAATTATATGATGCAGTGAGAAGTTTAGCACCGTTTAATGACTTAATGCACTGAGCACTGCTGTAGTTTATTTAACAACATTCTCCAACAGTATAATGCTACTTTTATTTCTTTTAAGTCTAATTCCTAGTCAGATTAGAATGATATCTTAGTTTTATCGGCAATATATATAGTTTGTGATTGCATTTTCTAAAGATATGTCCAGACGTGCAGTCTACCAATAACATTAGAGTGACAGCAGTAGGAACGCCCACAAGCATCTTCACAGTACAGACTCTAGCGACATACAGCGAAAAAATGAGACGGTCCTCGCTGCAGAACACAAGATCCAGGGGGCGAGGTTGGATCCAGATCCAACTCTTCCCACCTTACATATACCTAAACCTACCCATCTCCACCCCCTGATCCCTTAACCCACCCATCTCCACCCCTAAACCTACCAATCTCCACCCCCTAGATGTGGATCCAGCCCCGCCCCTGGATCTTTGTTCTGCAGTGAAGGGCTACTGGGGGGGAAAAAAAAAAAAAAAAAAAATTTGCTGGCAGTGTGAACGGGGCATTAAGGTTTGGTCTGCACAATCAGTTTTACGTCGAAATCGCTCATCTGTGACCATTCTAACAGTTGCAATAGGGTTTCAGCGCTACGCGCTTGAACCCCTTAATGTACATTTTTGAGGTAGGCTTCATATAAAATGGATCTGTTGTACTGGACAGAATTGTGTTATTTGAAGTTGGAGAAACAGGTTGTGCCCCGCTTATAAATGCACATGTGTGTGTATTTGACAGAGCAGAGGTGTGGGTAATGGTAATTCGTGTGCGTATCTATAATGTGAAAGGGACTGTGTGATGATGTGTATGCACTGTTCCTGTAGGGAGGAGATTCTCTGGCTTCTCATACCCAGCTGAAGCTCAGTTTCAGGGGCCGTAGAGCTCACCAGAGGATACAGAGCCTTGTTGACCTTCAGGGAACACAAAAGTTCCAGGAGCATTTTAAATTCCCACATTTAACTTACATCCAATACTTCCACATACTTAGTGCATTGATATTTACCTGCTCCAGGCCAGTGAAGGCCACCCCAAGGTTCACTCCATTTCGGAAGAACGTCAGTGTTCCAGCGCTCAAGTCCAGCAAAACCCCAATGACGGTATTTCTTTCATAAAAAGGCTCTGTGTATTTTCGACTCCTCCCATTATGCCAGACGAAGCCTTTGTATGATAGACCCCAACTCTCACTGTCGATGCCTTTGAAGAAAGAAACAGGACGATCCGAACAATAACATAAACAGATTAAATGATTCAAAGAAAAACATCGTGTGCTTTTTGTATGCTCTGACTGTTCTGTACTTTTCCTCCCTTGTTTATCTGTTCCTGTTTGATAATTAGATGATGTCATTCATTTTTAGGTTGTCAAGTGAGGGAGTTTATGTCTGTGCTGAGTGGAGCTGGGCTGGGCTGATTTGGTTGAAGAAGAATATGAGCATTCCTAAGAGGAACATGACTCACCTATGAGGTTAACAAACTTTTGATCCCCTGTGTGCAGAAGTGCATTTTGGGTACCGACCCCCACCATCACAGAGTTTCCATATGGAGGCTCAAGGAACTCAATATCCCAGTAATGCTCACCACGAGTGAAACCTTACACAGAAATATGCGTTATTTTGTGGTAATCAATTATCAGAAAATTCTACCACAACACCCGATAGTAACATCCTCAGGAGTACTGAGCAATACTCTACTAGAGAATAATAAAAGCCTTACTAACATTACAATTGCTAGTTAAAAATTAACTTGAACCAGGCTTGTTGCAAAGGAAACTAGCACTTAATGTACAACTACTTATCACTGAACGTCTATAATCCTAAAACAGTATCAGCCTGTACTAGCTGACTTGTGAACAACAAAAACAGTGGTATTCACTCACAGAGCTGGGTAGTAATTGATCACATGTAATCTGGATTACGTAATCAGATTCCAAAAATTAAGTACTTGTAATTAGAGTAAGTTACATTTTAAAATACTCGTAATCAGACTACAGTTACTTTTTTATTGATTACATGATTACATATTATTCACACAATAGCAATAAATTATTCATCATTTATTGATTCTCTCTAATTCCTCTTTTTTAATCTTTTAAATTTTCCTTAAATAAATTTTCCTAAAATAGTCTACCGCTTATATACACTCAGAAAGTCCAGTTTTGTGGACATTCACACATAGACTAGTCATTAGTCAGGTCAGGTGGCGACACAGCATTTGACCACTGGATTTACAAAAATCATTTCAGGTTTAAGAAGTGTTTCAACATTGCACAAACTACCGATGAACTCATTCATTTTTATTTGAATCATCACTCAGTAGGTTATTTAAACATGCATGTATTATTGAAAGGCTTTTATCTTTCAAACTCATTAAAATGCACAAATTCTTATTTCTTTTTTGCATACATTCTCAAACTTTTTTGTCATCTGAACCTCTTTCACCTAATATATTTACTTTAAAGGGTTGGTCAGTCAGCAATTCTGTAAAAGACAATATCTCCCTTTGCATTGAACTTTGAGCGTCTTAACTTTGCAGATGTTGTTTATGCTCAAACAGCAACATTGCACACTAACTAAAGTTAAAAAAGTGAAATCATATTCAATGACCCCTTTAAGTACCCCTGAGATTTTAAAATAAATATTTTATTAATTATCATATTTGCATGTTCACAGTTCTCTGACATTGGTTAATGGTCATATGGCGTGCAGGTAAACATAAAATATTTCTTTTTTAGTAAGTGAATTATTTTGATTGTTATTTTTAAAAGATTTATTTTAATTTTACATTTTTGTAAAACATTTACATTCATTAAACTCACAAACCCCCTGCAGTTCCTTTACTAACCCCAGTTTTGGAAACCTAATATAATGTTTAATACACTTCATGTTGTTAATTACAATGAAAGGAATATATTTTCTCAATCTTTGTAGTTTTACATCATGGTACAAGATTATCCTGTTCAAATCAATGTGATAAACGAGTTAGGTCAAAAGTAATCTAAAAGTAATCTATTTATATTACCTAAAATGTGTAATGTAATGGATTACGTTACTGTCTACAATTTTTGTCATGTAATCTGGAATCAGTAACGGATTACAATTTGTAAGTAATTTATCCAGCTCTGTTCACTCACTATTCTCACCTTTGGTGCCTCTGACCCCAGCAGTACCCTGACTGTCCAGCAGAGGGCTGATATGAAAATATACGGCTTGTCGGCACACAGAGAGATGAGCATCAGGAGATTTACTGTCTGGATCCCATTCCCAACTCTCCCAGGTGTGACCTCTAAAAAACCGCAACATTTTCTCTCTACAACACACAGCATACATGCATCAATGACTGTACAGTAAAAAACAAATATACGGCTTGTCGGCACACAGAGAGATGAGCATCAGGAGATTTACTGTCTGGATCCCATTCCCAACTCTCCCAGGTGTGACCTCTAAAAAACCGCAACATTTTCTCTCTACAACACACAGCATACATGCATCAATGACTGTACAGTAAAAAACAAACAAACAAAAAAACTTCTAGCTACCCAATATCCCCCATTACCAAAAGCAAAACTACTTTGCCATATTTCTAAGTTAATATGCATAAGCTATTATTACATACAGACAACGAGTGTACTATGCTGAGGTATCTAGCCTGTTTCTTGATATTTCAAAGCGCGGAGACCATTCAGACGAGTGAGAAACTCGTATGTTTTCTCTACTATAGGGAAAACATACGTGACTTACCAAGTGTACACTAAGTTATGTAATCCGAAGAGTAATGAAGAAGAAAAAACTAAAACTTTCTTTTAGGCACTTGAAATCCGCTTTTAAAATGGAATAAAGACTACACAGTAAAGTTTACCTATGGCCGTTCAGACAGCTGGACGATAGAAAAACATTTCACAACTGCTGTCAAAACAACACTGGATTTATCTAAATATGGAAGTAGACGTGTGTTTGTGCTATGGCGCTCATGAATTTTAAAATAGCCTCTGCTGACGTTGCTTGGTAGCCTTCCAGTAACGCACCCTAATTAATATTCATAAGCCAATCCGTTGCGTTCCATTGGGCGAACGTCGAGCAAGCGAATATTCATTAGCTAGTGAACTCCAAGGTTTGCCTAAAGGAGACACAATGTTTTTGACCAGTTCAGCATACAGGGGAAAAACAAAAACAGGCCTGTCTGAAATAAATCAGTTTATTACACAACATTTACATGCCATATTAACAAAGTGAGGAGAGAAAGAAGACACTTAAAATAATAAAAGAAGGTCCAGCTCCTAATGACTTGCCAACATAAGCTTTAAAAAAAAAAAAAAAAAAAATTCCTCACCGTTTAAAGACCTGACAAGTAGCAATGATAAACTGATAATAATGATAAACTCCCTCATTTCAAAAAAAAAAAAAAGTTGAGGGTTAAATGAATGCATTTACAGGAAGCAGGTAAGCAGACAGACTCACAACTCACTGTTGTCAGTGTTCACTTTTAGTGTCGTTCATGTTTAAGCCTATAAAGAAAAACTGGACATATTATCAGATTATTCACATTTTCCCTTGAATTAACATTGTAAGAGAATTCAGATGGTGCCAGCGGTACAATGACAGAAATCTGCTTCAGTGACTAGTCAGTGAACTGCATGTGGTGTTGTGATGAGCAAAACAAAAATAAAGGCTGGTACAGGTTTATACATTCATTACAGTGAGCTTTACTTACACAGTTCTGCTATTTTAATAAATACAAGGGTTGGAAATTTAATGTTGCTCTGTTCCTGTAACAGATGCTGCTCTCCTTCTACCTCAGTTCACTTTTTTTCTTGAATGACGATTCTCTTCATAGCTCATTGCACAAGGAAAAACTGACATAAAACATGGTTAATGTAGACATCCAATGAGGGACGCTTCAGTGAAGGAAGCAAGAAGGGTAAAGAAGTTGTGAAGGATGCAATCTCTGTTCTGTTTTATTGTAGCGTGTCCACAAATGCATCAAACTCGTCAATGTTCTTCTCATAAATGGCCAGTTTCTCTGGAAGAGAGTCCTGCAAAAATACATGTTCACTGTACCAAATATCTAATTATGAATCACAATGTTACTATGGCATGAATGTGAATAAGTCACCCTATGTATAATTTGTATACAGATTCTGTTTTTAAGTAAACTACATATAAAAAAATACTTGCAATTATTTCAGTGGTTCTTAATTTGATTATCCACACAATAAAACGTTTTCCTTAAGACTTTAACACCAACCCTGGTTTGGTGCTAAAAACTCTCTGTAATGTAATTATACCTACAGTATATGAATACTCTCTCTGTCTCTACTCCATGTATGTTCTCATGCCTTACTTGCTTTAAAGGTCAACCTGTCCCATATAGACTGCAAAAATGTTCAGTATGTGCTTTGACAAGAATTTGTTTGTTTCTCACCAAATCCTCAGCCATAGACTGAGCGCTGACATCGATGGACAGGCTTGCAAGTTGAGGAGGGTTTTGAAACTCTCTATAGAAAGTTCCCAGATCCATTGGCAGAAGGTCATCCTTAGAGAATGCTGGTTTCTGTTTGGCACACAATCACAGAACTGGTCTTTAAACATAATACGGATCATATTCGGCTTTTACCATACACTTAGAACAATATCTGGTCCGGGAGGGCCACTGGCCTGCAGAGTTTATTGGCAACCTTAATCAAACTCACCTGCCTGTAATTTTCAAGCAATTCTGAAGATTTAAGTTAGATTTTTCATGTGTGTTTATTTAGGAGCTAGTCTTTTCATGTTTTTACTTCTCTAGTAACATTTGTATTGAGTTTAGCCCAACACTGGAGCTCTGATCAACACCAGAACAGTGCTGCTCTGTCATGCAGAAACAGACTTAAAAAAAAAAATAACATAACATGATCAAGCAGGTCTCTTTGGGCCTCTCTTATGCAACATCAACTCACTAGCTTCAAAGACTTCCAATTGGTGTGGGATACTGCATCATTTAACAGTGTATTTATGAAATAAATATAAAGGAGAGTAAGGTCTTCTTCAGATTTATTAAACATCAAGCATATGTAGCTTTCTCTCAGGTCACAGACTTAAGGTCTCTCTGCACACTGAGTCCGAAATTTTCGTCCGAAATTTTCGCACGTTAAAAAATAAATACAACCTCACGTTGTGTCAATCACGTTTGCACACTGCCTCCGAAACTTTCGTCCGTCAAAAAAAATTTGGATCAGGTTCGATTTTCTGCGTTTTCGCATCCGTTGCATGCATTTTGATAGGAAAGGATGGGGAATACGAAAAAATGGAAAAACGCATGCGAAAATTTCGGACTCAGTGTGCAATGGCCTTAAGTTTAATTTTTTGATGAATAATTGACTTCTCTGTCAATAGCTTGATAAAAGTCCTTTCTGCTGTCAAACCTCTCACAAGAGGAATCAAAAACAACAAAATGCCTACCAGTACCCATCTCTCTGGTACTCAACAGTTCCCATTCACTCAGTGTACTGATGCAGTGCCTTTCAATGTGCTCAATGTTACATAGTTCTCAATATCTGGAGAGGAAAGCAGATCTTGATAAGTTTATTTTTATTATGTGTTGGTGCACTTACAAAGTCAACCATGACAAAGTCGTCTTGCGGCTGCCCCCCACTGTGGGTCGAGCTGTTTGAGTGCAGGCTGCCTTGCAAGGGAGACGAAGGAGCCGGGGATGGAGGAGGGTGCACCTGCAAACAGAGAAAAACACTTATAAATCACAGACACGCAAAAAACTTATTAGGAGATAGTGGACGATGCATTGGGTTTTCTTAATTTGAAATGCATAGTAAGTATAGGTGTTTTTTCCTTTCAATACCATTGGGTCGTTCTCCTCCAGGTCATAGGCTCTTGGAGCGAATGCAGCAAAAGGAAGATCCAAACTGGTTGTTGTCACCTGAGTTACACACATACACAACACATTAGAATGCATTTTCACCTCCCACTGAATATGACAGTAATTCACTGTGCACTTATCAGTAATACTTCTAATATTATGTACTTGTTAAACACGTTACTAGCAAGTCTTGACTTAACAATATTAACAAATACAAGCTTAATATATACACACTACCCTTCAATGTTCTGGAATCTGTATGATTTGTAAAAAAGAAATGAAATATTTTAGTTATAAAGAACGCATTAATCTGATCAAAAGTTACAGTTACAACATTTAAAATGTTACAAAAAGATTTCTATTTCAAATAAATACTGTTATTTTGATCTTTCGGTTCATTAAAACCATTCAGAATTTTTTTTTCACAATATTAAGGCGTGTTATGTTGCTCAACATTGACAATAACAAGAAGAAGAAGAAGAGGAAAGGTTTCTTGCATATTACATTGTTGTCTGGAGCATCATGTGACACTGAAGACTGGAGTAATGGTTGCTGAAAATTCTGTTTTGCCATCACAAGAATAAATAAAATTTTACAACATATTAAAATAGAAAACTGTTATTTTTAATTGTAACAATATTAATAAATACAAGCCTAATACATACACTACCCTTCAAATGTTTGGGGTCTGTACGATTTTTAAAAAAAGAAATGAACAATTTTAGTCATAAAGAATGAATTAAACTGTTAATTAAAATTAAACTGATCAAAAGTCACAGTTACAATATTTAAAATGTTACAAAAAGTTATTTTGATCTTTCGATTCATTAAAACAATTCAGAAAAAAATGTTCACAATATTAAGGTGCGCTATGTTGCTCAACATTGACAAAAATAATAACGAGGAAAGATTTCTTGCATAGTAGATTGTTGTCTGAAGCATCATGTGACACTGAAGACTGGAGTAATGGTTGCTAAAAATTCTGTTTTGCCATCACAAGAATATATTCAATTTTACAACATATTAAAACAGAAAACTGTAGTTTTAATAGTAAGTTTTTACTATTTTTGATTACATTTAACCTAGGTGAGCATAAGAGACTCAAAAACATTAAAAAACCTCACCGACCACAAACTTTTGAATGTTAACTGTACGCTTAACTGTTCAGTAGTTCATGTAGAATGTATGAACTATTTCAATGTACATGAAGGTAATTTCTGTTTTCTAAGTTATTATGTATTATTAATGTATTCTAACCTGAGTGGTGGCTTTGTTGACAAAAGCCCCGACTTTCCTGGTGAAGGTGGTCTCCAGAGCATCAGAGGGGGACACTGTCTTCACCTCGCTACCACACACACACACAAACAAACATGGAATCAAATTTTGCTGAACTGATAAATGAAAAATCAGCATTGAACAGTCTGAATCTCCTCACACTCTTACCTACTACAGGATGTGTGTGGTGCTGGCTGAGGGGATTGTCCAGTGGGGCATGAAGGGATACGACCATGCTCAGCTGCAGTGCCATGAGTAGGCTGAGCCGGCACCTGTGGGACTCCACCTTCTTTACCGGGCACAACCATCTGATTAGGAAGAGACACATACTTGGCCACTGCAGTCAGGTCAACTCAAAACAACACACACACTTCTGTAAACAGGTGCAAGTAATTCCAAGCACCTGTTCTACATCAGAAGGGATGAGGGCCATGAAGTTATGATAGGGAAAGTGGTGCTTCTGCATGTGCGTAATGCGTATGCACTGGTGTGTTGTGTGGTGTACCTGGTGAGGATGTGCAGCAGCAGTACAAGCTGTAGGATGGCACAAATCCACAGTTCCCAGGGCAGGAGTCTGATATGACAGACGAGAGCTGTACAGCTGAGAGACAGAGAGAGATTCATATCACAATAAGAGTCAAATGTCAGATCAAGAGGCCTTTTTAAGTCTGGTCCTGTATAAACCTCACTGCAGAGCAGAGAGCAAGAAGGGTCGGAATAGTTATCAGAACAAACACACAAATGCTTCAAGTAAAACAGCAGGCAGGTCAGCTCAAGGAGAAGGCAGCAGTGATTGTGTGCGTTTGCCTGAGCAGTGCTCAAACAATCTCTTGTGTGAGTGATACTGTATAACCCTCTTAATTAAAAGGTTATACAAGGTTATGAAGGGTAAGCAGTGGGGAATAGGTTACTGGGGCAGGCCACACACACTTTTTACTTTAATTAATCTATCAGCTGCATGCGTGTACACACAATTCTCTCTCAAACACACTGGACTCACTTGCTGTGAGATGCCAAGCCCCATGAGGGGAACCTTCAGTGTGGCCATCAGAGTCGGCTTAGGTGTCTTAAAATGTGCCTGACTTACTGTACACACACACTACATGCACACAGAAAGAAAGAAAGAAAGAAAGAAAGAAAGAGAGAGAGAGAAAGAAACAAAGAAAGAAAAACAAGGGCAACAACAGAAATGAAAGCACTACCACAGAAAGAGATAATGGGGAGAGAGAGAAACTGATTCCATGGTCACATAAATGACTTTTAACGCTAGTCTTCTGCACCCTCCAATACTACACGAGAGCATTTTGTGGAACTGAAGATTTTTGAACACTTTTGTACTGAAGCAAGTACACTAAGACCAGTATTATTTTAGTATTATTTATATACTATTTAAAATATATATTTATTTTATATTTTATTTCAGCTTTATGTCAATTAGTGAATTTAGTTAACAAAAACAACACTAAGCAGACTAACCAAACAGCAAAAGAAAAAAAAAAAGAAAGAAAGGAAAGGAAAGCAACCAAGTATAAGGAGGATATGTACAGTACTTAGCAGCAATCTCAAATCATATTCATGGCTGGAGGAATATAAAAACTATAAATCACATTCAAAGCATGGGACCTCTTCATCAGGGAACTGCTGAAAGAGACTCATGAATGAAAACAGCTTATCCATTGTGAGAGGTTACCAGTTAATCTCTTAATGACAGGCTGCACTGCACCTGTACTGAAGCCTGGCTTGTACAAGGAAGGTGGTGAAGGGTTATTTTTAATGGGATAGATGGAGAGGTGATAGTGACGGCATTACCTGTGATGGTGGGGAGGTGGAAAAAGACGTGGTGCACACCTCCTGAGAGTCTTCTATTCCTGCATAAGTCCCTCCCTCATCTTCTCCAGGTGCTCTAAGAGAGAAAAAAAAGAAAAGAGCTGGTTAGAGGCCAGAGGTCAAGAAAGCAGAGTCATCAGTTTGAATCCCTGTACTATCAATATGTAAAAGTGATTTTTTTGTTATTAATGGTTAATATTAATGGTTATTAATTCCAACTTATTCTGAATGCTGAAAAAAACATTTAAACACTGTATGTCATTCTAGTGTACTTTAAAAAAAAATGAAATATTAATTTTGATATAAATAATACAGGTGATATTCGACATTGCAATATACACAACAGTTTGGGGTTGGTTTTTTACATTTTTTAAAATGTTTTGGAAATTAGTCTCTTGTGCTCACCAAGACCACATTTATTTGACCAAAAGTACAGTTAAAACAGTAATAATGTGAAGTATTATTACAATGAATGTTTTTCTATCTTAATATACATTACAATGTAATTTATTCCTGCGATGATAAAGCTGAATTTTCAGTTGTCATTCCTTCAAAAATCATTCTAATATGCCCATTTGGTGCCTAAGAAACATTTAATATTATTATCAATGTTGAAAACAGTTTAGTACTTTTTGTATATTTGGTATATTGTATTTTTTTTTTTACAGAATTCTTTGATGAATAGAAAGATCAGCATTTATTCGAAATAGAACTGTTTTGTAACAATGTAAAAGTATTCATTGTCACTTCTGATCAATTTATGTCTTTGTTGAATAAAAGTATTAATTAAAAAGTATATTTAAAAAAACCTCTCTCACACCAAACCTCTGAACATCTATACTGTGATTATGTGATTATTTATTTACGCACCTGTAACTGCAGGGATGCATGTGTGCCATATTAGTGAAGGGACGCTCCACAAAATGATCAATGATGATACCCATGATAGGGAGTGTCCTCTCAAATTGCCTGTGAGACACACAAGGACAATATCTTGAACTACAAAACTACCCAGAATATCTGAATACTTGAATGTGTTGCATTAGTGCTGGGCGGTTTGACCAAAAAAATCAGTATCACTTTTATTTTATTTTTTTTTAAGGATTGTGGTGGTTTCAGGTTTATGATCTTGAATGTGCCTTTGTATGAATCATAATTTTAATCAAAACAAACCAAACAAAGAAGGGGCTGCAAGTTTTGATTTAAATTAGACTGTATATCACATTTTAAAGCAAAAACATAAAGGTCTGACTTTAGCTTTGTGAAAGTGTACTACATAAAAACGAAACAAAAAGAGCAAATGTACGGTGCCTGGGAGGGGCCGTCTTCAGCTCACTTAGTTTTGTCGTGGCCACGACATATTAAGTCGTGGGAACGTCATATTAACTCGTGGGAACGTGATATTATGTCGTGGCCACGAGATCGTTTTGTCGAGGTAACGACATCCTTATGTCGTGGCCTCGAGATGTTATGTTGAGGGAACGACATATTTTTCTCGTGGCCACGAGTTTAATGTGTAAACAAACCTACGTGACCATAGCAACCCAGGATTATCAGATATGGATAAAACATTTTTATTAACATTAAACATTTAATTTAATATTTGTATTATTATTATTATTATTATTATTATTATTATTATTATTAGGTTATATTAACTTATTAGGGCTATATGTTTATATTTATTTCATATATAATATTTTATTATTTCCCCTTTCAATTCGTGTATCTCTTTACCTAATTAACGTTCTGTATAATTATGCTATTTGCTACCATATATTTTGCAAATACTGCAAACACCTGACAATTATGCCAATGCTTTATGATTGTAGGCTATTTATGCCAGTGCGTGATGATAAACGAGTGTGTTGTGTTTTCATTTACAAATGAAACTACGTGAATGATTCATTCCTCAACGAAATGAAGTTTTTCGCAGGAAAAAAAAAGAAATATATGTTAAATTCAACCTTTAAACTGCATTTCCAATAGGCTATAAATTCCAGTCAGCATAATCAAAGCTTAATGTCGAGCATTTACAGTAGGCTTATTTACAAAACTGGTCAGAACGTTATGTAAAGAGATCGAAATGAAGGGAAAAAACAAATATAAAAATAGAATAATTGGCTAATAATAATAATATAATAATAATATACAAACATTACGGAAAAAGACGATCAGTTAATGGACACAGCTAGTAAGACTGATGGATAAAAATGTTTTCTTGTAGGTCTATTTTATTTTATGTACTTTATGTAACATTTAGCCTATTTGTGATAATTCGAATGCTGGTTACATTCACGTGCAATTGCCTGCAGTCTGGTAGCCTATGGTCAATATAATTATTTAATAATTTCTATAATAATTAATAATAATTTCTTAATTCAAAATAAAATATTAACGAATCCCTGATAATCCCGGGCTGCTATGGCCACGTAGGTTTGTTTACGCATTAAACTCGTGGCCACGAGAAAAATATGTCGTTCCCTCAACATAACATCTCGAGGCCACGACATAAGGATGTCGTTACCTCGACATAACGATCTCGTGGCCACGACATAATGTCACGTTCCCACGAGTTAATATGACGTTCCCACGAATTAATATCTCGTGGTCACGACATATCACATTCCCACGACTTAATATGTCGTGGCCATGACAAAACTAAGTGAACCGAAGACGGCCCCTCCCGGGCACCGTACAAATGGGATGAATGAGAACGCAAATTATCTCTCTTGACAGCAGGTGGCGCGAAGGGATAGCAGCAGTATAGCGTTTCCCTAGTTACCACTGTAAACAAAGCAGCGCTGCACTTATGAAACGACTTTAATATGCATTAAATGGAGGCAAGACGAAGGGAAAATACCATCTAAACTTATTGAGAAGACAGTCAGTTCACCTCAGAAATACATTCATATAAACCCCCACTCCCAATTCAGGATTTTCTTCCAATATTTCACAAACAGTGAGCTTGCTCTGCCTCCTACAGTATTTTCTCCTCTTTGTATTGCGACCTCTGCCAGGTATGAGAAGTAATCATCATTATTCTTTTGTTTTTATTCAGCCATTATTCTGACATTACATGGATTACCAAAATCTCTTTGATCCCAGTATACATTTATCCTACATTTACCCACATAGTGGAAGTTTGTCATAAGAGGCAGGGCGTGTTATGAACGCGTAATATGATCAAAGTCCCTTTGATATGATTGACATTATGAGCGGCAAATGAGCTTGCTCCGAGTCAGAGCAGCGATCGCGGAAGAGAAAACACAGACAGACAGTGCTGGAAGCAGAGTCAAGGCTAGAAGGGGCACAGCTGCAGCTACTGGGAACACACTGTATAACAATAATTACTGTTTGTGCATTATTGTAAAGGGTAGGTTTAGGGTTGGTGTAGGCATAGACGTTAATAAAACAATCTAATAGGTAGAACATTTAATTTAGCGTAAATCCATGGAAAATGAATAAAAATGATTATATATGAAGTAGACGTGTAAATATATCAATACTTCTCCAAGTACGTGCACTTTTGGACTATAAGCCCCAATGGATGCAGTTCAGTGAAGCTACGTGAACACAAATAAACCACAGCAGATGTGACTGAATATGAATACGTGTTTTTATTCTGTTCAAAATATCATGTATTATTTTGCACTCCTGACATAAATTAAGAAATTACTGTCACTGCAACCGTGTTTTATCATAACAGTGGTCAAATATCGAAGCTGGAGTCTTACATCTTTCTATTGATAAACAGTTTGTCCAGATCAAGTAGTTAAGACTTTTTTTTTGTGTTGTGGATGTGAAACAACAATAATCTGAGGCTGCAGCGATATTTGCACGTTAATAGTCAACTCTCAATTCACAATGCTGTCGACGTTGCTCAGGCACTTGTGCCAGTATGCCAGTTTTTTAAAAAACGTCCTACCAGTTGTGTAATTCAAAACAGTTTATCACCCAGCACTTGCATACAGGAAGATGTAATACATACCTTGAAGACATAAGGGCCAAATTAGTGCGATATGCACAGGACAAAGTGATGGTGCCTATGGGAGTGCCTACAATACCCACTCGCACTGTCTGGAACCCTGCAGAGAGAAGTGAAGAAGATACTACAGAACATCTACACAACCTTTATTAGTACTTTGAAGAGAGCCCTTCAAACTATTACCTTCCCCGAGACCTGTCAGCTGAACGTCTCCAAAATAGATCCTATCAAAGAGATATTAATAAAATCTGACTGTACATGACATCCTGTTTTCCCTCTAAGAACTCATGTATCAGGCAATATAAGGCTTTTTGGAGTGTAGAAGAAAGTGTATTGAGTACCTGTAGAGTATGACATAATCATGCCCTTGTTTACGTGAAAGCTTGTAAGCAGGTGTCACCCTTGTGATGGCCAGCAAAGACTTGAGCAGCAGAGACAGCCGATTATAAACTGTATAGGACACTTTAATGTCCTTATCACACCTGGAAGAAAATGCAAACCAGAGTTATACCCCAGTATAGCAAATACTGACTTGCTGATAATGTCTCAATCTCAACACAGAGCAGTTCTCAGTCTGTATAGGGGAATTGTGTGTGCTTACTTTTCATTCATTTCCAAACACCATGTCTCCAGCTCCATGGAGTCTCCCTGTATGAGTAAACACAACTTCTTAATAGTGATCGACCGATATTGATTTTTTAGAACCGATACCGATACCAATTATTTACATGTTTATGTGCCCGATAACCGATATGCAGAACCGATATTTATTTACTGTTATAAAGTACTTCACTTTGGTTTTTC
>JAFVLL020042922.1:0-20898 GCA_021397915.2 Tor tambroides
TTGCATAAATATCCCGCATATTCAATCGCATTTTTTAAGAAAACGTGCCGCATAATCAAGGATTTTTGCCCGCAACAATCACAAAAAAACGCCGCATTTTTCTGGAGGGACTGATTGTTGGAAGAATTTAAGAATTGTTTATCCGAGAAAATTTACTTGAATGATTTCTTTAACAATGATATTTTCTCTCTCGAGCCGGTATCTCTGGACACAGCTGCTGAATCTGCTTTTGAGCCATTCATTTATGACGGTGTCATGTTATTTAGTGAGGCAGGCTTGGAAACAAAATGCGTTCATATCCTCCATGATATATATATATATATATATATATATATATATATATGTATGAATAACTTACTCCTCAAAAAAAAAAAAGTACTGTCTACATGGTCATCCAGGTCAGCGAGTAACTGTCCTAGCAGGGCGTGACCATCTGTGAGGTTGTCCTCCCTGCCTCTGACCTTCGGTCTGCGCACCATCATGTGTTCCAGCATATGGAAGTACAGTAGCGGAAAGACTCGTTGACAGAGAGGTGTGAGGCTGGACTTCTGTAGCTGGCCAGTTTGATCTTACCATACATTTGTTTGAGGCTCTTCCAACGGTTTCGGATTTGTCCACCACTTCAGTCCACCACTTGTTGGGCTTCTTCTCGTTGAGGTTCATGGTCTCCTCCCTGTTTGAGGCCCCTAAACATGCAACCCACTTCAGAAAGAAGGTATATTAAAGCAATCATTCAGATGATCAAACAGTTATTACAAATTTTAAATGCATTACTGTAATTACAACAAACGTGGCCTAATGGTTAGAGAGTCGGACTTGTAACCTAAAGGTCAGGGGTTTGAGTCTCGGTACCAGCAGGGATTGTAGGTGGGGGGAGTGAATGTACAGTGCTCTCTTCCACCCTCAATACCACGACTGAGGTGAGACCCTTGAGCAAAGCACCAAACCCCCAACTGTTCCCCAGGCGACGCAGCAAAAATGGCTGCCCACTGCTCCGGGTGTGTATTCACGGTGTGTGTGTGTATGTGTGTGTTTGTTCACTACTCACTGCTGTGTGTGTATCGGCAGCCCCTTGGCCGAGACCATTGAGGAAGGATCTCCTCTCGCAAGTGAAGGGCATGATTTGGCATCAGAGCTGTGGAGCCTTCATGTTTGGCCCCTTGACAGGAGTCTGTACAGCTCCCCATGAGTGTAGCTAATACCATATTGGAGGTTAGAGCTCCGTCTATGAGATGTCTCTACGCCCTTAAATAGTCAGTCTTCTCTGACTGTTGTGCAGCACGGAACGAGGACCCATCCTCTTGTGATGTGTCCTACGTGCTAACCTTTCCACCAGAGCAATGGCCTCCTCCTGGGCTTGGTCCAGCGGGATTTCTATTGGTGATATCTGTGCAGCCGCCGACTGGTCATCACTGTCTCCCTTCACCAGGTTTTCTCATTTGGACATCTCTGCCTGGCAGGCATGGATTCTGTCCGCTTACGTTTACTTAATCCCCTTGGTAAATGCAGAAGATTTGGTTATGTAATAATAATAATAATAATAATAATAAAAAGAGTTGTCCTTTTTTATATCATGGTGGCTTTAAGATATTAAATTCATTTATATGTTAAAGTTGATTAATACATTACATCATTACATTGAATCACTCTTTTGATCTGTTCGGTCAAACAGGTTGTTCGCCATTTAGTTTGATTGGTTCGGATACTTAATGCATTCATTTGCAGTGCAACAGGACATGTAAGGCAACTATTGTATAAGACAACTATTTATTTGCATACACTTATTAACAACTCTTTACTGCAAGTAAATATATTTTATATTCATAACAGTATAAAAAAATCTAAATATGAGGAAACTTTTTGATGAGAGGCCTTTTTCCCAGTGCTGATGAAAAGTTACTTTTACATTTATGCAGATGCTTTTATCCAAAGGGACTTAAATTGCATTGCATTCAAGGTACACATTTTATAAGTTCTTGCTTTCCCATGGGAATCAAACCCATGACCTTGGTATTGCTAATGCCATGTGCTAATGATTGAGCTACAGGAAAACCTGAAATGTTTCTGTGATAGGAATAGGCCATCCATTATGTATATGAGTTTGTTTCCTTCTGAACATATTTGAAGAAATTTAGTGGTAACATTTACAATACTGTTAAGTAAGATGCTCAATGCATGACTAATAAGAAATTACTTCAAAACTAATATAGGTAATTCTTCAAGTAACTAATCTTTATGTAATAGAATTTTATGATTGTTATGTAACAGTTAGCTACTCAATAACGATTGAATTCTGTCATACCTCCTGAAGAACTAGTATTAATTATCTACTAATTCAGGTTCAAGAAATTTACTATGAAGTAACTACTAATGAACAGTCTCACACAATTAGTCACCACAATAATCAGGTTGTGTCCCTTTCATCTTCTTTAATTTTATTATCATTGGTGGACAAAGTACATAAATCAAGTAGTCTACTTGAGTAAAAGTAGAGGATACCCTTCCAGTAAAACTTACAATATACTTTTACAGCAGATTTAATTCACAAATAACTGACAGTCATGACATAAATTTGATTTTCATTTACAATAATCTTTGTTAAAATATTAAACTTCTTTTGCACCATTGAAGTTCTGATGATATCCCTGTTCATTTTGACTGGATTACTGAATCAGTCAGCTGACAAATGGATCGTGAATAAACATTCATTGTGATTTGAGGTCTGAGGTTCACGGTTCCCCCGCCGAACACGAGCCCAGTTCCCAAATGAGAACCAGCACCATTACGGTGGAAACAGGATAACAGAGTGTAAGGTCTGTTTTGGGTTTTGTTTCATGTTCTTGTTTTCATGTCTTTTATTTTGAAGTTTAGTTATGGTTCCTGTTTGTGTCATGCTTCCCTTGCCCTCATGTCTCTTTGCTATTGGTTCCCTTGTTCAGTGTGTCATGTTCTGATTGGTTGTCTTTAGTCATGTGTCTTGTTTCCCATTGGTTGTTTCATGTCATGTGACCCTCTCTGTTAACTTTAAGTAGCCATGTCCTTGCCTTGCTTCTTTGTCGTGTATTAATGTTGTTACCTGCTGTCGGTGAGTCTAGTTTGTTTCATGCCACGTCAAGTCTGTTTCATGTCAAGCCTGTTTCATTTCAAGTCAAGTCTGTGTCAAGTCAAGTCTTCGTCTTCTTGGATTATGTTTGGATTTTGGATTTCACCTTGTAAATAAACTGCACTTGGGTTCTTCACTACACTCACCTTCAGTGGAATCTTTACACAGAGAGACCAGCTGATTACACTTTATTTGCTTTGTTTAACTTATGCTTCTAAAATGTTTGTTAAACGAGTTTGCTAATGGGTTACCTATAATTTCACTTTAGAATACTGTTTCAGGCTCTAAGTAATTCCCACATAATTATCTTATTATTATTATTATTATTATTATTATTATTACTAATGGTTTTCCTTGTATTTTCACTTTCATTTAGCCATTGCCTTAGATACAGAAATAATTTATTCAGTCATAATTTGATATACGATGAGGGAAACAGAGACAAACACTGTAAAAAAAATAAAACAATAAAATCATGAACTTATCTGAGATAAGCTGTCCAGTTATGGCAAGGCATTTATAGTGGGGGTGCGGTTGATTTCTTACAGATCACACTCACAAAAATTTATGTACCATGCAAGTGAAAACTTGAAATAAAATGTATTGTGTGTGTAATGTATTATATTGCATGTATAGTGTAATGTATTATATTTCTATTTATTAATATTGCATTTACACAATTATAATAACATTAGTAGTAAATAATAAGAAAGGGCCACATCTCGATTATTGTAATAGTGTTACAATAATCATTAATCATCAGTAGTTAGTTCATGGTTATTTTTCTTGAATCTGAATAATTAATAGTAGTTCTCCGGAAGGTATGACAGAATTCACTTGTTATTGATTAGCTAACTGTTACTCAACACAATGATAAACTTTTATCTAATATTTTACTAACTATTATATAACTATTATTATTCTATTACATACTGATTATTTAAAACATCTTCCTTAGAAGTTAATAGTAGTGATTACTGTGTTAATGAAGAATTACGTATTAGTTCTACAGTAATTCCTTATTAGCTATGCAATAAGTAAGAAACGGTATTCTAAAGTGTTACCAATTTGGCATTACATTGTCAGGATTCAGATTTGATCTGTCTCTTTTACATTAACATTTGTTTTTGTTTTGTCTCCCTTCATCGAGCTTCGCAATCAGCATGGCCATGCACGCTCTCTCAGTCGTTCATTATCCTTATCATCGGAGAGTATCACAATCCAGTGTTTGGGAACTAGCCACCATCTTTCATTTCTTTTAAATAAATGCTTGAGTTGATCTTCTTTTTGCATCTGAGTCCTTTCTCACGGGAAATCCTGACATCCATCACTTTCTCGCTAGTGGATCCTCTGCAGTGAATAGATCCTAAATTTTTCCAAATCTTGGATGGCCTGAGGGTGAGTAAATTTTCAGAAACTTTTTGGATGAACTATACCTTTAATAAGTAGTTATTTTGATTATGCAATATTAACAGAGATGACTGCATAGAAATGAATAAATAAATATAATGCAAAACAGGAATAAAATTATTAGTGCAGTGAACATGCTGCCCTATGACACTATGATGACATGTTGTTTCCTGATTATTTCCTGAAAGAAGTTTGATTATTATTGTCAGTCCATGGCAGTAAAGGATCTTTCTTATCTATGATTTTAATCTTTGCAGTTAATTTTTGACTTGACATTGTTTAAAACAGGGTTCGAGAGTTACTGTTCACCTAAACTTTGCAGCTATGGACTTAAGAGCAGTGTTTGTCTTATTATGGATGTTGCTGTCATCCACCTCCACTGGAATCAAACTAGATGGAAATGGTTATGTTGATGTTATAATCGCAGTCAGTTCAAGAGTACCACAGGATGACATGCTCATTGATAAAATCAAGGTGAATATGTATTTTTTTTTTTTGTCTGTATAACAAACTTTATGTACTTGAATGGTTTTACAGGCTATTTTTGAAAATAATTCCTTTGATATTATTTGTGAATGAAAAAATTATAATTATAATTATTTTTGTATAAATCTTTTTAATTTCATTCTCACAGGAAATGGTCACTGAAGGGTCATATTATCTTTATGACGCATTGGATGAAAAGGTCTATTTCAAAGAAGCTACAATACTAGTCCCATCCCACTGGAGTATTAAGGATTTTACCAAAGCAAGAACAGAGTCCTTTGAAAAGGTACAGAGAATTAAGCCATTTTATCTTACATGTCAATAAATAATAATGTTCACAAATATATTACTTCCCTTGCATAGAATGTTTCTTAGACCAATTCTATGTTAATTGCAGGCCCAAATAAAAATTGATTATGCTAATTCAAAAAACAACGTTGAACCCTACACTAAACAGTATGGAGAATGTGGAGCTGAGGGAGAGTTCATTCATTTTACCCCAGAATACCTCCTGAATGACACTTTAATTGAGCTTTATGGATCAAGAGGTGAACGTTGTTTATCTTATCATGACATAAGATGTTGGAAAGGTTTATTAATGCAGTAGTGTATTTGTTTTATAGTTAGTTATTTTATTAGTTTATATTATTGGTTGTTTATTTGTAGGAAGGGTCTTGGTACATGAGTGGGCTCATCTGAGATGGGGCGTGTATGATGAAAACAATGACAGAAAACCATTCTACTACTCTAATGGCCGTATTGAACCTACAAGGTTATAAACCTTTAACAAAAAGAAAGCATATGATTAAACTGTCCTTGGAAATTATCTTAATGATTGGTTTCCTGTTTTAGGTGTAGCAAAAACATTGAAGGTCAGTTTTATGAGGTTACTGATGGAGGATCTCTTCAACCGTGCCGTGCTGATCCACAAACTTTACTACCTACCAGGGAGTGCAAATTTTTTCCAGACAGAAATCAAATCACAAACAGCTCCATAATGTTCTTACCGAGTCTGGATCCTGTAAGTGTTGATTGTACATCTACACTTGAATATTTGTAGTAACAAATTTCATCAAACTATGAGTTGACAATACAAATGAGTTTATTCATAGTTTTAGTCATGCAGGGATAGATTTTTGGCCGGGGTCAACCCTCATCATCCATGAGGAACTACACATGTTATGGTCTTAATACTGTATAACTACAGAGATGATTTTTTTTCTTTGAATGATGGTCACAACATATTAACTAAAAGATAAGTTCTTGATAGTCACCACTTAAAAGAGAACCAGTATGAATGAAAGTAACAGCAAACAGTGAAACAATAAACTGTAACGCTACATATTCTGCATAATTTATCCATGCTGCTGTCCTTTGTTGGAATATAATTGCTGTACCCACTTTCCTAAAAAGTGCTCAAGTGCAAACACAGAAAGTAAGTCACAATAATGTATACAGTTATGTTGAGATGCTTTCTGTGTTTAATGCACTTTTGCTTCTTAAAGAATAAGACTTATCACATTTTCTCAAAACTAATCTAATCTAAGCAATAAATACAGTCACCATGACTCAAAAAAAAAACATAATAATAATAATAATAATAATCACAGAGAGCAAGAGCATAAACAATTCACAGTAACCAGGAAATCCCTATGAAGATACTCTTTAAGAGGCAGATGTATTTAGTCATTATTTATATTCATGTATGTTTATTTATTACAGGCACTTTGCTGTACCTTACTTCCACTGATGTTTTGCTGTACTTCTGCATGTTTGTTCACATTGGTTTTGTTGTGTTAAATAAACTTTCATACCATAATTGCAGCTTGTGGGTAGCTGACATGAAAAGTACTATAGTTTTACATTTTAAAGATTTTCTCTGTCTTTGAAGAAACTGGTCCCCTGGCCCCATTTGTGTGTATTTGATGACAAAGTTCATTTAAAATTCTATTTTCAGGTGACTGCATTTTGTCGTGAAAACGAGCACAATTATGAAGCTCCAAACATGCAAAATATAAAATGTGGCAAAGCAACATGGACTGTAATATTTGAGGATTCTGTGGATAAAGATGCACTTCGTTCTCTGAAACCACCGGAGTTCCCGCCACCACCACCATCTTTCAAAATTGTGCAGCGAAAGCAACGGGTCGTTTGCCTCATCCTTGATGTCTCAGGAAGCATGGCAGTATGTAATAACAGACATTAACTTCATTTCAAAACAAAGATGATAAACTTTTTATGTCACCAATGCTTCAAAATAAATTTGATAATTAATTTTGAAGCAAATGTACAGTTTTTTCCACCCATTTTCTAGGGCTCAAGAATTCTTCTACAGCAGCAGGCTGCCACACAGTTTCTACGGAAATACATTGAGGATCAAGCCAGTGTTGGAATTGTACAGTTTAGTACTACTGCTTCTACTCTGAGCCCCTTAACTACTATTGACAGTGACACCACAAGAGAGAATCTTATCAAACTGTTGCCAAAAGTAGCAAATGGATGGACAAACATGTGCTTGGGCCTTAGTCGAGGCTTACAGGTGCCATATTAATTGTACTAGAATGCAGTTTGTATGTTTGTGATGCAGAAAGTACGTAGAGTTATTTTAGTATCAGTGATCCTTTTTTCATCAAATCTATCAGGTACTTAAAGAGGACAATGGGGATGTACTAGGAGATGAAATCATTTTTCTGACTGATGGTGAGGCGACGGATGACATTGATGCTTGTGCTCCATCTGCAATAGAAAGTGGTGCCATTATAAGCACAGTAGCATTCGGTGAGAAGGCAGCTAATGCATTGTTTGTAATGGCAGAAAGCACTGGTAAGTGATATCAGCATTAATAACTTACTGTATCTGTCTCAGTGTATATTATATAATATAATCACCAGTTTATTATCCAATAAAAATGTTTCATTTTGAAAATAGGAGGGAAATTTATTTTTGCCAATGATGAAATGACCTCCAATCAGTTAATGGATGCGTTTGCTTCACTTACATTATCAACTGGAGACTACACAAACGAACCAGTTCAGGTTTGTCAAGCTTTCACTCCTTGCACCATGATACATTTATTACTCTGAGAGTGTTATCAGTATTATAATGATATTCATTTTTATCACTCATTTAGCTAGAGAGTGCTGGAGCAAGAACATCTGATTGGTTCAATGGGACAGTATCAGTGGATCAGACTGTTGGGAACAAAACAAGCTTTGTAATAATCTATGAAAAAAGCTTTTCTAGCATTTACATACAGTCACCAAGTGGCTTAATCTACACTCAGACAAATATGAATCATGAGGTATCGCTGAAAACAGTCACTTTTAATGTTCCAGGAACTGCAGAGGTGAGACAACCTTTATCAAGAGTTATTTGTTACTTTTATACTGTAGTTCAGACCAGTGGCGTAGCCAGAATTTTAATTTGGCGTTCTATATTACATATAGGCTATAATGTCAATATTAAATGTGCGCATTTTCAAGTGTTTGTGCGGCGTGTGGAAGCGGAATAGCAGCGCGCTTATACTGCATGATAATTAAAGCCTGTTTATACTGGCATATAAACCACGAAGCACGCGGCTCAAGTTACTGCCAGAGGAATACTCTGACAGATTTAATTTTATTTTTAATATTATTTTGTTTATTTTTTCAGTATATTTATTGTGATTAACCTCCCATTCTTGTTCACAGTATAATGACATTAAATCGTTGCACGCAATCACGGAGAATAACTCGATTAAAATGATCAAACTTATTTTTAATTATCGTCTATGGGCTTGAAATATTTCCTTATTTAAATCATAAAGTCAGCGCATGAAAAATGTGAGCATTATATTTAATACAACAAGTTTAACCTACACCTTTAATTTAATCCTTCTATCCAGCCTTCAGTCATAATGTTTTAAGCTTGGACTAATTCTAATGCTTTTTATTGTGTTGTTGTATAGTTTTCTCGCTGTTCTGTAATAAAATAAGGTGATCAGTATGGCTCGCGCGCTTCTGTTTAAGTTACGAAATACGCATCGGGATATCTTGACAACATATTCTTGGGTTTCATAATACTCAATTAATTGTTGTAAACAGAGATTGGTGTCTTTAGAAGACGTACTGTGCTGAGTTCTACATATGCCGTGCTATGGGCACAGCCATTGATAGAGGCTGCAGAGGAAGTTCTTTTCGGGGCCGTTCACATGTCGCGTCTTTTGCGCGCTCGAGTCCGTTATTTCAAATGTAAATGTGCGTTCATAAAAACATTTCAACTTTTCAGAATGCCTTAAGCGCACCGCGGGTCATGTGACAAGAACCAACCAATCAGCTTCATCCTTTCCCCTAACAACATTGAAAGCTCAGATGGAGGAACAGCTGACCATAGCCTTACAGGAATAGCCATTTTTAATTTAGTTGCAGAGCGCAAGTGATTTTTAGTGCTAGAAATCCATTTATCCTTTGCTGAAACTTCCGCGTCTTCATGGAGAGCACGGGTCTAGGTTGCTTAGCAACGGCAGACGCCACGGGAGCGCAAGCTACAGAGCGCTTTGAAAGAAGGAGAAAGCGACGCGCCTAGCGTTTCCACGCGTTTTTAGGCGCGACATGTGAAAGGCCCCGCCCTACTATTTGAATCTTCCGCTTTTCGAACGCGCAAGTGTGATAAAGGCTTAAAAGTTTTTTGTTTGTTTGTTTTTTTTTGTTTTTTGTTTTTTTAAGCAATCAGAAACCTGAGGACTTGTAAATGCCATCCCCCACCCCCCCTCCCCCCCCTCCCTCTCGTGGCTACGCCACTGGTTCAGACCATAAACATGTAACATGTATTCATAACCTAATAAAGACATCTGGGCCAAGAATTTTAGATAATCATTATCAAGATATCTTCAAAAACAACTTCTGTTAAGACTGAGGGGGAGTTTATCATGGATGATTCAGCTGATAGACAGCAAACCCTTATTGATCTGCTTTTACTTTCATATGTTTGATAGCCTGGTGACTGGAAGTACAGTATCCAAAGTACAATACTTCAGGCTTTCACTATAACAGTAACGAGTCAAGCGGCACAAGCTGATGTTCCTCCTATCATTGTCAAAACCCGCATGAACCAGCAGTCCAGTGACGGCACTAAACCCATGATAGTGTTTGCTGAGGTTAGTCAGAATTACAGGCCTGTAATAAATGCTGATGTTTGGGCTACACTGGAGTCAGAAACTGGGTCTGTACATACATTACAACTCCTGGACAATGGAGCAGGTAAATTACCCATAATTCTTTTTCCAAGTGTGCACTCAACATAAAATATAAATGAATAGAGTGAAAGATACATTTCCAAATTGTGCCAAATAAATCAGAAATGCATCTTTTACAGGAGCTGATGCTTCTCAAGGTGATGGAATCTATTCCAGATATTTCACAAAGATGGTAAATGGGAGAAACAGCTTGAAAGTAAGAGTGAAGAATCAAGAAGGACAAACCAGATTTGCTGCCCCAAAAAAGAGTGGCGCACCATATGTACCCGGATATGTGGTAAATGGTAAACCCTGAGATCAATATTTTGGAATAATGTCTGTGACATCAGACACATCTACTATAACTGAATTACATTTATTTTAATATTAAATGTTATTGATCACTATTTGATATATTGATCACTAAGTGCACTCCAAGTTATATTAATTAATTTGATAATAAATTAGTGCTGTCAAACAATTAATCGCGATTAATCACATCCAAAATAAGTGTGTACTGTTTATATTTATTATGTATATATAAATACAAACACATGCATGTATATATTTAAGAAAAATATGCTATGTTTATATATTAAATATATTTATATATAATATAAAATATAATAATATAAATATTTAAATGTATATACATGTAAATATTTTCAAAATATATACTGTATGTGTTTAAAGACTGTACACATACATATAGTATGTAAACAAAACTTTTATTTTGGATGTGATTAATCATAATAAATCATTTGACAGCACTATATTATATATAATATATACATATATATATAATAATAAGTGTTTTTAAAGAATTTTAACCTGCAGAAAGAATCAATGAAATACAGCACAAACAGAACCTGTTCTATTTATGTCAGTATAATTAGCTGTATGGAGGAGAAATATTAAGGCAGGATTCAGGAGTAGATTCAGGAGGTGGTTCTTTTAATTTCAGGTGTAGTGCAGCTGAACCCTCCAAAGCCTCCAGTTTCTGAAGAATCACTTGAGGTTGGAAGCTTCACCAGAACAGCCACCGGAGAGAGTTTTGAGGTGACTCTTTCAGGCACGACTCCACCAAATTTCCCTCCTAACAGAATCACAGATCTGAGCGCTGAGATCGAGGAAGACACTGTGCTTCTCAGCTGGACAGCTCCTGGTGAGGACCTCGACCAAGGGACAGGTAACGCATTTTTTTTTTTTTTTTTAACATCCTTACTGACACAATAAAAGTTGTTTTAAAGATCATAAAATCAGTCATGAAAGTATCTTTTATTGTACTTCATTGAATGTTTCTTTCCCATCAAGCTAAATCCTATGAGATCAAGTGGAGCTTTGACCTTGATATGCTTCGAGACAGCTTCAGCAATGGTCATGTAGTCAACACAGCTGCGGTCTCACCTCAGGAGGCTGGTTCAGTTGAACAGCATTCATTCAATCTCAGTTTCCCAATCCAAAATGGCACCACACTCTTCTTTGCAGTTCAATCGGAGGATGAACTAAATGCAAAATCTGAAACATCCAACATTGCTCAAGCTTCAAAGATCCTCCCTGCTCCAAAACCTCCTGGAATATCAAACTCAGGCATGAACTTGACAGTTCTTGTCATTTCTGTGTGTGTAGTAACTATGGCCATTTGCTTTATTGTTGCTGTAACCACATGGGCAGTGAAACGCAAAAAACTCTCTGCTGAAAGTAAAGTGGAATTAACAATCTGATGCAAACGAATGTCAAATCAATCCATATGTGCACCCAACAGCTTTAGAACATTTCTTATGAAGATATCAAACAAAATTTCTTGGTAGCATGTATAATTATTAACACAGACTTCTGTTTTGTTTATCATGTAGGGATCTGTGGACTGAATGTAATCTCCTAATTATTCTGTTTGTAATAGTCCACCATACTATTCAGGCGTACAATAGTCCCCTATAATACAAAACAAATCCTGAGCTGTCTGTGGCTCTATGATTGACCGACCAATCATGTAGTGATCATTTTTCACCAGCATAGGGGGCAGCAAGACACTGTTTACTTTTTACATGTACGACATAAACAGATTCTGAACAGGGTGCGGGATTGTGCACACTTTTAAACGTTAGCGCAACTTCACAACGAGGTAGGCAATCCATTTCTGAAAGCACAGACATAAAATAGCATTACAAATGTTTTAAAAGTTGTAATCATTCTGTACAATATTTAATTTTTTTTTGTAATATGGTTCTGTAAAGTTATAGTTTTGTTATAACAGCCTACTGCACTGTAAAAAAAAAAAAGTTGAGCCAACTTAAAATTTTAAGGCAACAAACTTCAGCAGATTTTTGAGTTTTCTCAACTTGTTGTTTTAAGTTTATACAACAAAAAGTTGAGAATCTCCTACAGAAATAAGTTGAGAGAACTCAAAAATCTGCAAAAAGGTGGTTGCCTTAAAATTTTAAGTTGGCTCAACTTTTTTATTTTTTACAGTGTGATCTGTTTGCAATGGATACTATTTTTATAGTGTGATTGTTCATAGTTATTCATAGATAGTGGTTTTGTTGTTGTTTTGTTTTTTGTTTGTTTTTTGTTGTTGTTGTTTTGTTTTGTATTAAATATGAGTTGTATTAAAACCATTTTGGGTCTGTTTGAGTCTCAAACATTATCCTAATTATTAATTATAACAATGATGTATGGAACCCACAACAATTTAAAACATAAACATACAAAAGTTTGATACGTTCATTGTAATAAATTCAATGTCTTTTTTAATTCATAATATGTCAAATTTCAATTATATTTTACCACTGAACTAGAAACTGAGCGCGGTTTCCATTTCAGAAATCTGATCACCTTAAAATAAAGTCTTGACATTTTTAATAGAAGTTCATCTTTTAAAGTAATCAAAAAAAAGTGTATAGCATTCATTATCTGTTGACAGTCAGTGGAGAATTACTATGTGAGTTATATGAGTTTTTGAATGGGTATGTTTGGAATACCATAATACTCATCCTATTTTAAAGTGCTGTACTGTATGCAGTATGTATAGTGTACGGTGTGCATGCAGATTTGGCAGTTGTGCAGTAAATAACCAGAGAACACCTCATAAAAAAAAAGCAAAACAGGGATAAAATGAATACACTATACAATGATTATCTAAGAAGACATATACACTGTGCTAGAATATGGCTACTTCCATACTATAAAGTAGGTGAAAAAAGTAGGTGAAAAGATGTCCGAGTTCATAGTATTCAAAAAACAGTAGGTGAAAAGTACCCAGATGATCTGCTTCTTGCACTGATATTCTGTAAGCCATATTTGATAGACACTTTACTATCTCTTGAGGCCACTAGAGAGGATTTGTGAATGGCAGTGAAGTGACAACTGATGCTGGTAAGTCAAATGTTAGTAACAACATGGTTCACAGTGGATGTAGTGCATCCAAATTTCATTGCTACTACTCAAATTCTTACTACAACATATTTTTCAACAGTCGCAAAGTAAGTTCAAACCAAATGTAGTACCTAGACAATTTCAATCACAGTTATAGTTGTACAAAATTAGGAAATGCAGTGGAATGACTTATTAGTGTTATTTTATGGACTGTGATGGGAGCAGCACTATAGGTGCTTTCCTGTGCAATGACAGTCATGTGAAGTGAAATAAACAGCTGTTGTTTAACATGCTGCCCTATGACACTGTAATAATATGTCATTTACCAGTATGACAAAGTTATATTGGTATCATTCAGTCCATTCCAGTAAAATACATTCTATCTGTGATTAGACCCTTTAAAGTTAATTTTTGACTTGCCATTATATAAAACAGGGTTCTGGAGATTCTGTTCATCTAAAAGCTGTAGCTATGGACTCAAGAACGGTGTTTGTCTTATTATGGATGCTGCTGTCATCCATCTCCACTGGAATCAAACTAGAAGAAAACGGTTATGTTGACGTTATAATCGCAATCAGTTCGAAAGTTCCACAGGATGACAAACTTATTGATAAAATCAAGGTGAATATGCTTTTTTTTGTCTATTTAGTAAACTTTGTGCTTTAATGGTTTAGTGACTTTAGAAGAGTTTGCTGTTTAAATATAAATTGAAAAAAAAAAACATTTAAAACAGACAGGAATGTACAGTATATAATCTATTTTTGTTGACAGTATTTGTGAAATAAATTAAAGCACAATTACTTATTTAATAAATACACTCATTCAGAGTTTTTTCCCCTTCATTTTATCTCTTCACTTTCTTTCTGACAGGACATGGTCACTGAAGGGTCGGTTTATCTTTATGAAGCATTGGATAAAAAGGTCTATTTCAAAGAAGCTACAATCCTAGTCCCATCCCACTGGAACAGTAAGGATTTTTCCAAAGCAAGAACAGAGTCCTTTGAAAAAGTACTGAGCATGATGGCATTTAATCTTAAAAAATAGGAATTTGCAGTCACTTCATTCACATATGATGTTGCTGACACAATTTCTATGTCAAACACAGGCCAAAATAAGAATTGATATTCCAGCACGTGATGATGAACCATACACTAAACAGTATGATGAATGTGGAGCTGAGGGTCAGTACATTCATTTCACTCCAGAATACCTCCTGGATGACACATTCATCCAGCTTTACGGCTCAAGAGGTGAATATTTTTTAACTTCCTTCAACATGTATGAATTTATCTTGAAATAATAAGACATTTAAAAGATCTATTAATCCAGTAGCCTGTTCGTTTTATTAGCAGTTTTTTTCTTTTTCAGGAAAAGTTTTTGTGCATGAATGGGCTCATCTGAGATGGGGCGTGTATGATGAATACAGCAAAGAAAAGCCATTCTACTACTCTAATCGTCGTATTGAAGCTACAAGGTTATAAACCCTTAATAAAAGAAAATATCATTAAAATGTCAATTGAAATTAGAAGTACTATTGATTTCTTGCTTATCTTTAGGTGTAGCAAAAAAATTGAAGGTCAGTTTTATGAGGTTACTGCTGGAGGATCTCTTCAACCATGCCGTATAGATCCACTAACTTCACTACCTACAGAGAAGTGCAAGTTTTTTCCAAACAGAAACCAAAACACAGACAGCTCTTTAATGTTCCTTCCCAGTCTGGATTCTGTAAGTACTGAGTTTGTATGTTTCCAAACATTCCACAATATTATTGTAGTAACTAGTAAATGAATTTAAGACATGGACCAAAGAGATCACAGACTGTTTTCTTCTATTTGCAATGTAACTTAGATGTTAATTCGCACAATTAATGTCTACATCAATTTAATTTCTTTAACAGCTGCTTGAAAAGTCACTTTTGCAAAACATAAAGTTTGAATTGTTATTTTTCAAACTGTCAGGCCTTGCTTTGAGATAAAATTTTTTTGGAATTTGTGGACTCAAGATGAAGTTTTTCATTTTTTGTTAACCCTTCCTGTCCAGGTCTCATAGAGCTATAATCTGTTCTTGAGTGTTTGGTGTAGTGAAATATCTGCAATTAAGTAGGAAATTTTGTTTTCAGGTGAGCACATTTTGTCGTAAAAATGAGCACAATTATGAAGCCCCAAACATGCAGAATGAAAAATGTGACAACAAAGCAACGTGGACTATAATATTTGAAGAATCTGTGGATAAAGACACACTTCGTTCTCTAAAACCACTGCAGTCCCCTCCACCACCACCATCTTTCAAAGTTGTGCAGCGAATGAAACGGGTTGTTTGCCTCATCCTTGATGTCTCAGGGAGCATGCAAGTACGCAATAACTGACATTAATTTAAATGCAAATAAATAATAATTTCAATAAATAATTCTGCAACTAGAGGAAACACTTTTTTTTCACTTATTTTCTAGGGCTCTAGAATTCTCCAACAGCGACAGGCTGCCACATATTTTCTGCGAAACTTCATTGAGGATCAAGCCAGTGTTGGAATTGTAACCTTTAGTACTTATGCTTCTGTTCTGAGCCCCTTGACTACTATTGACAGTGACACCACAAGAGAGAATCTTATCAAATTGCTGCCAAAAGTAGCAGATGGATGGACAAACATGTGCTTGGGCCTTAATCGAGGCTTACAGGTGCCATATTAATTGTACTAGTATGCATCTTGTATGTTTGTGATGTATGACGTGTATAGAGCTTGTTGTATGTTAGTGATCATTTTTTTCTTCAAATCTGTCAGATACTTCAACAGGACAATGGGGATGTATTAGGAGATGAAATCATTTTTCTGACAGATGGTCAGGCAACGGACGACATTGCTGGTTGTGCTCCAGCTGCAATACAAAGTGGTGCCATTATACACACACTAGCTTTTAGCAAAAGTGCAGCTAAGGCACTGACAGAAATGGCAGAAAACACTGGTAAGTGATATCAGCACGATTAATAACTCATAGAATATCATACAAAAGCCAGTATATTTTCCAATGCAAAAATGTTTCATGATGAAAATAGGAGGAAAATTTAAATATGCCAATGATGAAATGACCTCCAACCAGTTAATGGACGCGTTTGCTTCGCTTACATTGTCAACTGGAGATTACACAAATGAACCAGTTCAGGTTTGTCAAAGTTTTGCTCATTGTCCATGATACATTATTATGAGAGTGTCATAAATATTATGAGTATTTTAAACATAATCATTTTCATTATTCCTTTAGCTAGAGAGTGTTGGAACAAGAACATCTGATTGGTTCAATGGGACAGTATCAGTGGATCAGACTGTTGGGAACAAAACCAGCTTTGTAATAATCTATGAAATAAATTATCCTAGCATTGAAATAAAGTCACCAAGTGGCTTAATCTACACTCAGACAAATATGAGTCATGATGGATCACTAAAAACAGGCACTCTAAATGTTCCAGGAACTGCAGAGGTGAGACAACCTTTATCAACAGGTTACAGTACTTATTAAGTTTATAGTTCAAACCATAAACATGGAAGAAGAAAAAAAAGATTACCATAACACAAAGAAAGGCTATTGGACCAAAGTATTTCGATAATCATGATCAAAATATGTTCAACAACAACATAAGAATTCTGAGTTTATTACTAATAATTTAGCTACACTTTTTGCACTTAAATAATTCACCATTTACCAACCATTACCTTGAACTTTATTGCTTTTACCATCTTGTGTTTGGTAGCCTGGGGACTGGAAGTACATTATCCGAACTACAACAAATCAGGCTCTGACGATAACAGTAACGAGTCAAGCATCACGTGCTGATGTCCCCCCTATCATTGTCAAAACCCATGTGAACCAGCAGTCCAGTGACGGCACTAAACCCATGATAGTGTTTGCTGAGGTTAGTCAGAATTACAGGCCTGTAATAAATGCTGATGTTTGGGCTACACTGGAGTCAGAAACTGGGTCCCCACATTCATTACAACTGCTGGACAATGGAGCAGGTAAACTGCCCATAATTCTTCTTTCAAGTTTGCACCCAACATAGAATATAAATGAATAAACAGTAATGTACATTGCCAAATTGTGCCCAAATAAATCGTTTGCAGGAGCTGATGCTTCTCAAGGTGATGGAATCTATTCCAGATATTTTACAAAGATTGTAAATGGAAGAAGCAGCTTGAAAGTAAGAGTGAAGAATCAAGATGGACAAACCAGATTTGCGGTCCAAAAAAATAGTGACGCCCCTTATATACCTGGATATGTGGTAAACGGTAAACCCTGAGTTTTTTAATACTTTTGTCAGGGACAAAAGGTCACAACGAAGCCAAAGCCAAATTACACATAAAGCCACTTGTTTTGTTCCTGAATTAATCTATTTTTTAACTAATCAGCCGAGTGAATGATTCAATATGTGCATAACATTTGACCTTAACCTGAGATGTAGACTTCACAGGGTATTCTGTTGAGTTGAGGCTCTGGGATTATTGAATTTAATCAGTTCAAAGTGTGGTATGTATGCTGCAATTCACAGGTATAAAGTGCACAAGACACAAAAGTCACAATGCAGCTATAATTGTTTGATTATGATTAAATATGATCACAGTAATAATGCACATCTAATATATAATAATTACATTTATTTTAATATTAATCTTTGTAACATTTATCACTTAGCTGACTTTTCAAATATGACAATTTATATTAATTATAATTAATTATATGCACAGATATATTACATAAACATATGGTAATTTATATTATAGTTATTCACATAAGTATATTGTTATTACACTTGCAAAAAGTCCAAAATTAACACATTTTGTCAAGTGAAGTGAACTTCAACAGATCTCCTGTGTTCAGTGAATAGAGTAGTAAACTATGGATTCTGTCAATCAGAAAGCAGCTTGTGAGTTTTTTTTTTTAAATGAAAAAGTGTCTTGAATAAATCGTTTGAGTGAATGATTCAGTTACACATTCATAAAAACATCTGTATCAATGTAACATCAGCAGGAGTCACTTAATGCACAAACTGGGACTAAATGTTTCATGAATGGCAATATAATTGGCTATAAATCTGTTTGGTGGAAAAAAGTCTAACAGAATTCAAGTAAGTGGTTTTCAAACTTTTCCTTAACCAACTCACTTGAGATTTACTGAAGTGATTACTCTAATTCCAGGTGTAGTGCAGCTGAACCCTCCAAAGCCACCAGTTTCTGAGGAACCACTTGAGGTTGGAAGCTTCACCAGAACAGCCACCGGAGAGAGTTTTGAGGTGAAACTTTCAGGCACAACTCCACCAAATTTCCCTCCAAACAAAATCACAGATCTGAGTGCTGAGATCCAGGAGGACACTGTGCTTCTCAGCTGGACAGCTCCTGGTGAGGACCTCGACCAAGGCACAGGTAATGCATACTATTACTATACCGGTATTTAAATACAAGATTTTGGTAACGCTTTATTTTAGGGTCTCTTAACTAGTTGCTTATTAGCATGCATATTACTAGAATATTAACCATTTATTACTACTAATTAAGTGCATATTAATACTTTATTCTACATGACCTTATTCTACATCTCTAATCCTACCCAATACCTAAATTTAACAACTAACTAACTATTAATAAGCAGCAAATTAGGAATTTATTGAGGGAAAAGTCATAGTTAATAGTGAATAAGTGTTCCCTATTCTAAAGTCTTACCAAGATTATTAATTTCTTCACTGATTATATAGAATTAGTATCTTTAGATCATGAAATAATGTATCTTTATTTGTCTTGCATTGGACATTTATTTTCCTTTAAGCTAAAGCCTATGAGATCAGGTGGAGCTTTGACCTTGATATGCTTCGAGACAGCTTCAGCAATGGTCATGTAGTCAACACAGCTGCCATCTCACCTCAGGAGGCTGGATCAGTTGAACAACATTCATTCAATCTCAGTTTCCCAATCCAAAATGGCACCACACTCTTCTTTGGATTAAAGTCCGAGAACAAACTAAATGCAAAATCCGAAACCTCCAACATTGCTCAAGCTTCAAAGATCCTGCCTGCTCCAAAACCACCGGGAATATCAAACCCAGGCATGAACTTGACAGTTCTAGTCATTTCTCTGTGTGTGGTAGCTATGGTCATATGCTTTATTGTTGCTGTAACCATATGGGCAGTGAAACGCAGAAAACTGTCTGTCTAAAGCAACAACTGATACAAACGTGCCATTAATCAATCCTTATGCCTAATTTGAACATAGCTATGCATCCAACAGCTTTAAAACACACAAATTAATAAAAACTTTTCTGTACCACAAAAGGCATGTATTAAACTTGCATTGTGATGATTAAAACACATTTAAAAAAACTGCTTGGTTAATTTGTTCTTTGGATTTCAATATTTATGCCCTGGTAAATCTGCACAATGGATATAAATCCATAATAGTTTGTAATATGTGAATGTTTAAAAAAAAATAAAACTGTTATATTCTGTTTGTATTGGTGAAGTTTGTAGTTGCATAAGCATAAGGCAGAGCCACTCTGATGTTTTCATTCATCAGCCACCAATCAGCAGTTCCAACAATCTGCTTCCTCATTTTTAATTATTTAATGAAATGTACATGAGGATTATAGGTAAAGGTACATTGAGATTATAAAATAGGCCTACTGCTTTGCTTCCTGAAAAGATGACATAATTCTTTAAGGAATAGTTTACCCAAAAATAAAGCATTTAACTTCACAAGATGTTTATTAATAGACTGGAGTCATGTCGATTACTTGTGGATTACTGTGATGTTTGGACTCTCATTCTGATGGCACTCATTCACTGCAGAGGATCCATTGGTGAGCAAGTGATGTAAAGATAAAGTTCTCCAAATCTTCATCTGTTCCAATGAAGAAACAAACTCTACATCTTGGATGGCCTAATTTGAGTGAACTGTTCCTAAAAAGCCAATACATTTATTTTAAAAGCACTAGATTTGCATCATCAGTGTATAACAGCAGGGGAGTGACTTAGGCTAATAGTCCCTAATGTTTTTTGTTTGTTTGTTTTCACTAGAACCTTTTTATTTTTATTTTATTTTTTATTTAAATGTAGTGGCAATTGGATTTAATGTGCAATGGCTGTAATATAATGCAAATATTACATGTTGAGCTTGTGTTAAGGAACGTATTTTTGTGTATTTTAAAATGTAATTACTCACTTCTTTCGGTACTCATGTAAATATCAGTCCCTCCAGAAAAACGCGGCGTTTTTTTGTGATTGTTGCGGGCAAAAATCCTTGATTATGCGGCACGTTTTCTTAAAAAATGCGATTG
>JAFVLL020042923.1:0-95038 GCA_021397915.2 Tor tambroides
CGGAAGCACAGAGGAGAAAGGAAAACAAATCACCTGTCACAAACTATTACTACAAAACGAAGATTCTTAGTGAAAAATGTCGGAGGATTTCGATACAAGGCAAGAGGAGACTGAGTTTTTTGCACAGCCATATTTGTTTGTACCGGAGTTTACCGACCAGGAACTTTCGCGGCGTTACGTCATACGCTCGACTGTTTGTTGGGAACGCGCCTGCTTGAGAGACCGGAAGCTGGACTAAACGGTCTATAAAGTTTTAAGAAACAACATTTTTCTTAAACTAACGCATCGTTTCGCTTCAAAAGTCCTTTATTAACACCCTGGAGCCGTGTGGAGTAGTTTTGTGATGGATGGATACTTTTTTTTTTTTTTTCAGATTCAGAAACAGGGGCACCATTCACTGCAATTATACAGATTGCAACAGATGTGGAATATTACTCCGAATGTGTTCGTCTGAAAGAGGAATATCAGACACGCCTAGGATGCCTTGAAGGTGAGTAAATCTTTGGCTAATTTTCATTTTTGGGTGAACTACTCCTTTAACATCATCCCAAAGTCGCTAGATTAGAATATATTACATAAACATTCCCATACTGATTCTCATTGTCTCTCCATCTTTCTCAGGATCTTCTGGAGCACTCCAGCGAGCCGCTGTCCTTCATTATCTTTGTGCCAGAGTGGCGTGACCCGCCGACCCCTGCCCTGACGCGGATGGAGGCCAGCCGCTTCCGCAGGCACCAGATGATCGTGCCTGCTTTCGAGCACGAGTACCGCAGTGGCTCGCAGCACATCTGCAAAAGGTCAGACATTTCTTGGTCTGTTTCCTTGTTCTTGTGGTTTTAGTTCGTTGTTCACTGCACAAATCTTACCAGAAGTGCTTTTTTAACTGCAGTCGCCACCAGTTTTGTGAGATTTAAAGGAATAGTTCACTCAGAAATGAAAATTTGCTGGAAATTTACTCACTGTCAGAATGAGAGTCTAAACAACTGACAAAAACATCACAATAATCCACAAGTAATCCACACCACTCCAGTCCATCAATTAACGACTTGTGAAGGCGAAAGCTTCAAGTTTATAAGGTGTTTTTAACTTAAAATCTTTCCTTCCAGCTAAAATACAAGTCCTCAATCCATAATAATGCTTCCTCCAGTGAAAGAGTCGTATCATCTAAATCGGGAGAGAAATATGCACAGATCAAGCACCGTTTACATGTGAAAACAGTCCAAAACATCTCTAAACAAACATGTTGGTAAATTTTGATGTGAGAGGACAACAGGGGATTGATTTTGTCATTGGATGATGTTATTATTGATTATGGACTCGTATTTTAGCTGGAAGCAACGGTTTGAAGTTAAAAACATCTTGATGAGTTTGTTTCTTACAAATATGCAGCTTTTGGCTTCACAAGATGTTAACCGGCGGACTGGAGGGGTGTGGATTACTTGTGGATTATTGTGATGTTTTTATCAGCTGTTTGGACTCTCAATCTGACGGCACCCATTCACTGCAGAGGATCCATTGGTGAGCAAGTGATGCAATGCTAAAATTTCTCCAAATCTGTTCCCATGAAGAAAGAAACTCATTCATTTTTGGGTGAATTATTACTTTAACTCATGTTTTGCTGCCATGACTCATGTTTCTGTCCACTGTGTCACTCAGAGAAGAGATGTACTACAAGTCTGTCCATGGAACGGCAGTCCTTTTCCTCCAAAACAACGCTGGCTTTAGCAAATGGGAGCCCACAACGGAGAGAATCCAGGAGTTCCTGGCGGCGTATAAGGTCTCCGGCCGTTCCTTGCCCTCACCCTCACCTGGTCCCTCTTCCACCAGTACAGGAGACAAAGACTCCAAACCGGTGCAGGAGCGGAGCTCTGCTAAGAGTCAAGACAACAGCAGTCCTGTTGACAAGACTACACCGGACACAACAAACATTTAGACCACGGCGCTGGGCGTGTGGCCACGTGTATGTATGTTCATGGGAAAGGGTCTATGATTGTATGAGAGGTTTATATTGCGCTGTTGGGTTTAGATGGGCACTGGGCATGTAAATGTTCACGTGAGAAGAACGAACCATATTTGTTTACTTTCTTCCACCTCTATTATTTAATATTATTTGTTTTAGGTGTTTGAGTTATGTTATCATAATTGTTGGGTTTTATATCAGTGTATTGATAGTTTGGTCACTTTTTTTTGTTGTCTTTTTTTTAAGAGATGAAAAATGTAGTCAAGTGTATCTTATTCTTTTTTCATTTTTGTTGGCCTTTTTAAGGTGAATCTCATTGAAATGTGTCATTTCACACCAAGATCGAAAGAAAGAAAAATATTATGCATAAAGAAAAAGCAGAGAGCCTTTTAAGGTTTCATTAGCATTTTCTTCAACAATCACACAAGTTTTTCTATTTTCATTGAGTTTTTTTAATTTTCATTATTCTAAATGGTAATTAAACTTTCATCGCATTTTCATTTGTTCCACAGTAATTAATTACAGTTAGAAAGTTACCATTACAAAAAATGAAGTCAGCATAAACACAATGCAACACGTTAGCACTGGGGTATCTTTACTACCTAAATATATTTTGCATTACGGTAGTAAATTATTTTCAATTTTTTGCATTACGATGTATAAAGATAATGTAAAAATACAAAAACTGAGCAGTTTTTAAATATTCTTATGAGCAAAATAAAATAGCAGATTTCTTTGTTGATTGATTTGGGTTGAAATAAGACAGGCTTTGTGATGTTCACTCTTTAACTTTGCGCTTTTCTCACTGGCAGGCTTACGAAGCTGTCAATGAGCTGACGCACCGATGCTTGTATATTGTTGTTGTTTAAGATGATTCAGAAGACGATCGGCGATCAGGCAGCTATGTTTAAATGCCTTCATCCTGACATGCATTAGCGTTAGTGCTTCTCGAAGCATTCGTCGGTTCCTGTTATACCCGTTCGTAGGCGTTCCTTTCGGAGTTGAGAGGTCATGTTTGGTTGCTTCATGTCAAAATATATACTGTATGTAATAACAAAAGGTCAGTAAAGAAGCAGAAAAATATTTATAATCTAGTTTCCACCCAGTCAACCATCTGCAGTGAAAGCCAGTCCGTTTTCTTTTGTTTCTAAAATATTGTACAGAACACAATAGCAAATCTGAAATTGTTGAACCGTAAGGATTTTCTACCTTTATTGTGGTCTTGGTTTCTGTGCAGTACAAGCCTGTGTGAACCTTAAGTCCGAAGGTGGCATTCTGGGTCACATCAATTGTAGCATTTAGGTCTAGCAAGTGGAAAAAGAAAAGTAAAATCTCTTATTAGTCATGAAATCATTATTCCAACTGTTTGTGGTGTTTTATTGAGAATGAATTAGCTGGTAAATATGGCGTACGCCCCTCGTTTTTTCTCCGGTGAGTCTACCTCTCATTTCGGGTGTTTTATAATTGAGAGCATCGACAGACACCTGGAAATTCAAATGAAGCAGTAAATGAGTGGCTTACTCTTCCTTTAATAACTGCATTGGCGTCCAGTTATTAGAATTGGTTGCTATTGCCTTGATTTTACCATTTCGTGTATGTGAAAAGTGCTTTAAAAGTTGACTTTTTTGTTTTTTACTCTAATCATAGAAATTTGTTTACATGATATTGGTTTAAATTGTATCACTGGGCAGCGTTTTGAATGTACATTTAAAAAAAAAAGTTATTGATGGATTTGTTGCTACAATTGGACTCAGTGTTGCAATTATTAACACTACAGTGGTGGATCTTTTATTTTTTTGTTTGTTTTTGCCATGCTAATAGGTATGTAGAAATTCATATTGTATCACTTTATTACGCCCAATCACTTCCATCTGTAAGAAAGTATGGTTTGTTTTTATTTAGTGGACTACGTTGTCTTGTAGCCAAACTTGGGAAATGGCTTTTATATTAAGTTTAAAAGCATTCCAGTGGTTTGACGTGTCATGTAACCCAGCTTGCCATTTCTAAAGTCCAATATAACCCTTGGTTTATAAGCATTGGGCACTTGTTGGATTTCTTAATCCCAGAGTGGATCACCAGCAGAACTGTAGATGTTGTATAGAACATGGCTATGAAGTTTGTGGTTTTCCTACACAGCTGTTGTGCGTTTGTTTGGAAAGAAAACAAAAGATGTCTTTTTCACCATGCTTTTTTTTTGTTCTTTTTAATTTAACGTTTTGGTTCTAAATAACGGTTTATGAATTATAGAATTTATGAAATAGTTGTTTTAAACTAAACCAAAGTGTTATTAAAAGAGGAGGAATTTATCTTGTATCTTAAAGTAGAATCGTGTACGATCGCATCAGTAATGCATAAAGTGTAACCAGCAAAAACATCCATTTATCCATAACTTTATTTTTATAACTCTCTCTTTTTGTTCTTTGTTTTCTTACAAAGGTATGTTTGGGTTTTTATTTTGCATGACCTGATATTTTTCATTACAAAAAAAAAATTATAAATTGTACAGATCTGCATTGTTTAATTAGTTGTACGCATTGCCACACTAGGCTTTTAACCGATTTGTATTTATCAGTCATGTTGATTGATTTATATTTGGTCGCCATTGCGTTTGAGTTTGTTGATTCAGTGTCCTCTAAAATGCCATGAATGTCTCCCCTGTAATCTTATTCTGATAAAGACAAAGATTCAGTGAATGTAAATATGTCTGTGCTTATATAATTTTTCTTCTACCTGTATATTATCAGTGTTGTGGCATTTCCCATCACCTAAAGTGGTATAAAGATTTTCCTCTGAATCAGAAAAGCTCTCAGTAAAATATTGAAATCATGCACCCATCTCTGGCATCTTTATTTTGTTTATTGTACATTTTTGATTTGCATATTTGAAGTGTCATCAGAAAAGGCTTAAAACCTGCTGAAATTGTACAGTAACACTACTGAAAAGTTCCATGATGTTACCATTGTTATTTTGGACATGGGACCATGGTATACCTGGTATAATTTGAAGTACCTTGGAGTACAGTTGTGCTCAATTATTCATACCCTTTGGTAAATACCATCAAAAAAAGGCTCTGAAAATAAATCTGTATCATTAATCCTTCTGATCTTTTATTTTTAAAATTGACAAAAATCTAACCTTTTCATTGGAGAATAAGAATTTAAAATGGGAGGGAAATCTCATTACGAAAAATGTTTTTCTCTAATACACATTGGCCACAATTAATTGTACCCTTTTATTCAATACTTTTTGCAACCTCTATTTGCCGAGATAACAGCTCTGAGTTTTCTCCTATAATGCCTGAGGAGTTTGGAGAGCACCTGATAAGAGATCAGAGACCATTCCTTCATTCAGATTTCCAGCTCCATGCTGGCACTTTTTCTCTTCAGTTCACCCCACTCATTTTCTATGGGGTTCAGGTCAGGGGACTGGGTTGGCCATGGCAAAAGCTTCATTTTGTGCTCATTGACCCATTTTGATTTTGATTTTGATGTTTGTTTGTGGATCATTGTCCTGTTGAAACATCCAACCTTGGCCCATTATGCGATTTCTAGCATGGACAGTTTTTAATTTTTTTATCTGTTGGTATTTGATAGAATCCGTGATGCCGTGCATCTTAACAAGATGTCTAGGACCTCCAGCAGAAATATAGGCCCACAACATCAAAAATACAGCAGTATATTTCATTATACACATGGGGTACTTTTTTATCCCTGTGTGCACCAAACTGCTTTAGCTCTTTACAGCCACTTTCTAATTTGTGAAGCTCAATTATCTTTTGCTGCACATCAGAACTATATACTCATTATGATGGATGATTAAGGGAATTTGGCCTTTGTTTTCCCTCAGATTTATAATCCTGTGCGACAGGAAGCCATGGCTGGATAATTTTATGTTCATAACCACCCTGGTGTGCTCAAAATTGTAAATATAAATGAGAATATATTTCAGAGATATTTTAGTCATAAGAATTTCTAGGGGTGTCAATAATTGTGTCCAACGTCTATTTGAGAAAAACATTTATTCATCATGAGATTTTCCCCCATTTTCAATTGTTTTAGTTCAATGAGAGGTTAGATTTTTGTGATTTTTTTTAAATAAAAGATCAAAAGAATTAACAATGCAGATTTATTTTCACAGCCTTCTTTGATCATATTTACCAAGGGTATGAATAATTTTGAGCACAACTGTAGGTACATAAATACAGTAATCGTGGTTTAGTGTCGTGGTAAATGAATAATTTGCTTTTTTCGAATATCCTTGGTGAGAAGTATATATATATTTTTTTTAAATCTACACTTGGAATATAACATTTGCGAAACAAATATTTATCTGCACGTAAATTTCACCTCAAACAAGCGTCTTCCGTGCCACAACAATGATGGCCGCTCGCTCCGTGTATGCGAGTGTGACGCTTGACCACGCCCATGGTGTGGATGCGCATGCGCACTACCGATCTTAGACTTTTATTTTGAAATTCGATTATAATCTTGTTTGCGTCACTGCATTATTGAAGTTGAGGAAGCGACTGATAATTCATCGAGCTCTCGAACTTTGACAAACAGTGCTTTTTCTGATTATTTCGTTGTTTCGAACCGCGTGCCGTTAAACCGGTTATTCTCAATGCATATCTGTAGTAAAGTTTAAAGGGTCTGAATTAGCTCGCCAGCTATCTGACTGCATTGAGTTGCTGTCAGGTCGCAGCGGTGAAGTGCACATTTATCGATCAACATCAAGAGACCCTGGAGCGTTTCTATCGATCTTCATTGATCCGCTGAGGATATATTGATTGTGAATGATGGGGGCCCAGAGGGGTGAGGGACGCAGGGACTGGCTCCAGCAGGATTTCACCGAGCAGCAGGTCCAGACAGTGGTGAGTCAAACTCATGTCATCATCTTCATCACATAACATGAACATAAAACCTGCCAAGAACTTTTCTAGCTCATATTTCATCCCAAAATATACAAAAGAAAACATGCTGTGCACAAAGAAAACTAATCCTGTTTTTAGGACAATTAACCATTTTTGCATTGTGGAATCATTTTTTGACTATTAAGCACCTAAATTCTTATTACAGTAATGATTTATATAATTATTTAAGTTTTTATTTATGTCATTGTTTTTAAGAACTATATATCTACTCAACCCATCATTGCAATTACGTGCATGAACTTGCAATTATAATTTATTTATTAATTGAACTTGCATTATATCATTAATAATGCAAGAGGGCTGTCCTGATTGGACGTCCTTGGTTGTTGCATCCTTTTTATGGCCATTTACACTTTAGAAAATTATGTTTTTTCTGATTGGCAGAATCCCTGGAACATTATGATCAAACACAGACAGGTGCATCGCAGAGGACGGCGCTCCCAGATGACGGTTAGGTAAGTCCACTAAAGGGATTTTTAAGATGAAGTGCATCATTTGTTTTCATTGTTAAACTGCTTTGTCCTGTCCCAAGTTAATGTGCTCTAAGAAAGTAATTTGTAGGACATTTGTGGCTCTTTCAAAACATCACTATGTTTGATTTAGTATGTCATTGTGTGTAGTTATACAGATCCTGTCATTTCCATGGATCTTCTGCGGACTGTTCTGCAGCCCAGCTTCAATGAAGACATCCGTGCTGTTTTCAGAAAATACATGAAGGTGACTGATCGATCACGTTGTTATTTTGGCACTGGTTACGCGTGCTTAAATTGCTCTGATCGTGTTTTTTTTACTTTTTTCTTTGCACAGTTTTTTGAGAAGGCGGCCAGCAATGTGAAAGAGAATGTTGGAGGAGACGTCCAGTCTGACCAGCTTATCAGAGATGCTTGCAGAAACTGCCTGGAACATGTAAAACATGATTTATACACATTTTTACAAATATGTATGCTAAAATTAGTGGTAAATCAACCACTTAAATGCTCTGTTTCTGTTTTAGGCAAAGCAGCTCTTTCCTGATACAGAGAAAATGCCCCCAAAACCTAGTGTTGACACAGCAGTGAAGGTAAATGTTATCCAAATTGTTATGCCGTTCCTCAAGAATTCAATTTCATATGTTAATTAGTTTGTTGAAACCTGCACACTTACCTGAAAAATTATAAATGTATTTGGAATTGTAGCAGACATTTTTCAGTTCTGATTTTTTATTTTTTTATTATCGATTTTCATTTCACAGCGTGCACGACAGCCAGATGACACCTCTGGTCAGAGAGACAGTCCCATCCCTAAAAAGGTAAAAAAAAAAAAAAAAAAAAAAAAAAAGCTTATTTGAAAATATTATTGCAATTTAAAATAACTGTTTTTAATTTGAATATATTGTAAAATGTAATTTATTCCTGTGATCAAAGCTGAATTTTCAGGACCATTACTCCAGTCTTCATTATCACATGATCCTTCAGAAATCTTTCTAATATGCTGAAAAACATTTCTCCTTATCAATGCTGAAAAGACTTTAAATTTAAAAATTCAATTTAAATTGAAACTGTGATAAATTTAATAGAATGTTTAAAAAACTAGCATTCATTTGAAATCTTTTATAGCATTGTAAATGGCGCTATTGTCACTTTTGATCAATTTAATGCATTCTTGGTGAATTTCTTTAAAAAAATCTTTTTGTCCCCAAACTATTAAACAGTAGTATATATAAAAAAATAAAGACCTTAAACAATATATCAAAAGCCAGAGTGCTGTTGTTTTTAAAACCAACAACTATACATATATAATGTTTATGTTTAATAATGTGTATTTTCAGAGGAAAGGTCGCCCTCCTGGTGCTGTGGTACAATATGACAGACCGGCCCCATACAGCACTGCGTAAGTGTCCTTATGCTTTCTTTATCTGATGTCCCCACATATGAAAGATTCAAGCTTTTGAAATTTTCAAACATCCTCCGCAGAGCAAAATTCAAAGTAACCGAGCCAATAAGGCGAGAAGGACCTAAGGTATGTGCATTTGGATTCAAATAGAATAATAATTGATACTGAAATGTTTATATGATATTAATGTGAATGTGTTGATATCTGTATAGTGGGACCCATCCAGATTGACTGAGAGCAGCACATTCGTTCTGGGATCCAGGGCAAATAAGTAAGTGTACAGAGGTTTGCTCAAATTATATTATATTGTTTCACAATAGCTGACAATAACAGGCCCTCTTAAACAACATTTGGATGTATACGTTGTAACAAGTACTGATATAATTTCAGGGCTTTGGGAATGGGTGGTACAAGAGGAAGAATCTACATCAAACATGCAGAGCTCTTCAAGGTATGTTTAGTCTTTTTCTGAACATTTATTAAGTTTTTTCTGTGTTCACGTGGAGGTAACCGTAGTATCTTTTGTGTCTTAGTATGCCGCTGACGCTCAGGACAAACACTGGCTTTCAGAAAGACAGCACATGAGAGCCACCGGTGGAAAGATGGTGAGGACGTTGTGTTTGTGTTTCCAAAACATGGAATAGTTCACCCAAAAATGAAAATCTGCTGAAAAATATTTTACTCTCAGGCTATCCAAGATGTAGATGAGTTTGTTTCTTCACCTGAACAGATTTGGAGAAAGGTAGCATTACATCACTCTCTCACCAGTGGATCCCCTGCAGTGAATGGGTGCCGTCAGAATGAGAGTCCAAACAGCTGATAAAAACATCTCAATAATCCACAAGTAATCAACACCACTCCAGTCCATCAAATAACATCTCATGAAGCCAAAAGCTGTGTGTTTGTAAGAAACAAATCCATCAAGACAATTTTAACTCAAACCGTTGCTTCTGGCTAAAATACGAGTCCACTATCCATAATAGTGCTTCCTCCAGTGAAAAAGTAATCTGGTCTGAAACAGGAAAGAAATATGCGCATATCAAGAAACATTTACAACAAAAACAGTTCTAAATAAATATTTTGGTGGATTTTGATGTGGGAAGACAACGGGGGATGGATTTTTGCACTGGAGGAAGCGTTATTATGGATTATGGCCAGAAGCGACAGTCTTGATGATGGATTTGTTTCTTACAGACACACAGCTTTTGGCTTCACAGGACATTAATTGATGGACTGGAGTGATGTGAATTACTTGTGATGTTTTTAATCAGCTGTTTGGACTCTCATTCTGACGGCACCCATTCACTGCAGAGGATCCACTGATGAGTACGTGACGTAATGCTACATTTCTCCAAAGCCGTTCTGATGAAGAAACAAACTCATCTACATCTTGAATGGCCTGATGGTTAGTGAATTTTCAGCAAATTTTCGTTTTTGGGTGTTTTACTACTTTAATTGATAGTTTTCACGTGACGTCACACAATTATAGGAACGCCCTCCTGGAGGGCAAAACAAAGCTTTGCTCCACTGACCGCCAGCTATTTTTACGCAGATTGCATCAAATGATAATGTAGCAAAACGCAGATATTAAAAGGCGAGATTCAGTGGACACCTTATTGATAATGTATATTTTGTACAGGCAAGAGGATGAAGCCAGAATATAAACACAGTGTGCAGAGTTTCACATTAAATGGTTTCCCGTAGAAAACCGTTATAAGAAAAACACTGAACCGTTAAGCGGACAGCGTTCGTATTCCGGCCTCATCTGCTTGCCTATGTAAACTATGCATCATTAATGTGGTCATTACTGAATTTAATATTGATCTTTTAATATTACCGTTTTAAATATATTAAGGCACTTTAAGTGTTTTTACAACGTTTTGTCACACTGTTTATGATTGAAATATTGTCGCGGGTGCTTAATATGGATTGCAAATGGCCAAAACTTGCATTTTGTTCAGAAATACCTTTGTTTTATTCTTCTGAGAGGTGATAAAAAGATTTCCGGCTGGGAAACACTTGTGCTGCAGTTCTATGGATGTTTTGCCCTCCAAGTCTTCGAGCCGGTCACGTGACTGAAAACTATCAATAAAGGAATAAATAACCCAAAAATGAAGCAGTAAATTACAGTTTGCCATCTTATTGAAACTCTTTCTTTTCTCAGGCCTATCTGCTTATAGAAGAGGATATTCTTGATCTTGCCCGAAGTGAAGACTACAAGTACATAAACATTTTCTTACTAAATACAACTTATGAAAGACTGGTGAATGAATTTTACAGACAACAATACATGCATCAAAATATTTTCTTTGAATCTTAGGGACTGCCCTGACTTGAAGCTGGATGAATTGAAACCATTTCTAGTGCCAATATGGATGGTGGAGAAGATGCAGAAGGCAATGGAAGCACAGAAAACAGAAAATGATCTTGTCATGTAATGCCAACCCCGCCAGCCAAGTTATTGGACCACGGACACTCTCGAGTGTTACCAATTTAACATAACTGTAACTTTTTGTTGTATATTTTGTTGGTGCGATGTTCACTGTAGACCCAGGCATTATGATCAAGTTGCCCAGAAATTGTGTTGGAGGTTTTACTTGGCAAATCAAAATTCCACATTTCATTTCACGTGCTATTGTCTAAACTGGTCTAGATCTGATTTCTTTTTTCTGTTATCAAATGTGTGCTTTTTTCATGACTTTGTATTTAAGAGACTTGAATATCTGAGGCACATATAGAGCCTTAATGATTTTTTTCAATACTGTGGTTAATTGACATTTTGTATGTTTGTTTTTGTGTTTCCCATGATCCTATGTCCTATTTTTTAAACAAATTAATTTTGTCATATCTGCTTTAAAATGGAATTTATTTAGTTATTTTCATTTCCCCCTTATTTCTCTTTTTAAATATATTGCATTGTTCTAAAGAACAAAAACGAAGCTATTTCCTCTTGCAGCAAAACTATACAATGAGCCGTGAAGGTTTTACCTTATATTATTTTTTGTAATCTTGAATGTTTTTTTTTTTTTTTTAATTTAATTGACTGATTTTATAGCTTAATAAAAAGTTTGTGGAGGGTTGGTAACGTTAAGTATTTAAATTATTTTCTAAATGAATTTCATACCTGTTGCACTCACCTACTGTCTGTTATAACTGAAAATATAGAACAGTTTATAAATGTATGCAAATATATTTACAATAAACAGTTTTGTGCTAAGTGGTGTTTTTAAATGAATACTCAAACTTATAACTAGTAAAACTAGTTCGTTTGATGCGCTGCCGCTGAATGACTCAAACTAGTCAACGGTTATAGACACGCCTACCTGGTTGTATTACCCAATCAAATCAAAAGTGTTTTGACCCTAGCATCTGTGTTCGTTGGTTGCTATGCAATCGCTTTGTTCGTAATCTGTGCTTCTGATTGGTTGAAATGTTGGTTAGGCGGAGAATTCCGTTTGGCAAGCTAAGTTTAAACAGGGGGCGGGATGTGATTTAAAAATTTCGTACAGCAATCGGTTAGTGTTGTCGACTGCACTGAACACAGCCGGTAATATACGTATCATTTAATACTACTGCTTTTAATGTATATATATCAAGATGATTTATATACGTTTTATTGTCATGTTGCGGTATAATTGGTGTGTTTATATAGTTTAATTGTTAGCGCATTCGTTAACGCGATACCTTAACTGACGAGTGTGCATGTGTTGTCGTTGATTATATTTCAGCTTCACGTGACATAGATATGTTTTTAAATCGTAAGTTTTTAATTATGTTTGTGTTTATGTACGTCTGTTTAGGTTATCACAGTCTGCTATATTATGAGTAGGCCTATAGCCGTTTACCTCACATCCGAATAAGAACCCGTTTACTATACGAGGACGAAGTCGAAGCAATTTCAATCATGTTAGTTCTGTCAGTTTTTAAAAAGAATTCGTTTCAGCCTCCAGTTTCCATTCACTCGATTCAGTTTCCATCTGCCGGTCAGTTTAGCCACGAACGCTAATTAACGCAAAGTATACAACGTAAACTAGCTTTCTGTCATGTAAACCGCTTTGACTGGTGTAACGTTAGATGTGTGCATTAAAAAAAAAAAAAAAACACGTTTTTCTCCTGTCAATCCATCGCAGATCTGACGCGATGGCCTCACAGAATATGGATCCCGCAGCAGCCTCGTCAACAGCAGCGCTTAAGGGCAGCGAGACAAGCGGAAGCGTGTCGAAAGGATCCGTCACTAAAAGGTTTGATTGCCGATATTCCTTTTAAATGTAACGTTACTGAACGCAGTTCTGCACACTGGCCGTTCTCAGAAAGAAATGCATATAGGATTCCTATTGGGATTTATTTCATAACTTGAAATAAATTCTAATGGAATCAAATTATATGCTTCTGCAACGACTACAGTCCCTACAGGCTTGTTTATTCTTTTTGATTCGGTTGGAAACAGTGTATTCTTAATCAGGACTGTATTTGTGTTGAAATATTGTGTATTGTTCTGGAATGAAACCATATCAAGCGAGGAAGAGCCCTGCTGTTCTGAATGTCAGTACAGTTGTTTATTGAACTTGTAATGAATACAGAACCACGAGAAGTTCATACTGTGTAACATGTTTCTGATAAAATTGTATAGTTTAATTTTTATTTTTTATTTCTTCCAATTCTGTTAGCCAAAATGGTTCCAAAAGTATTCAGTGTATCAAACTTTGCATGTAATCAAGCAATACGCAGATTGTCTTTCCATGTTCAAGAAATCACTCTGGGGTTTATAGATGTTTTAAAGTCCTTTAAATGTGTTGTCATATCCAACAGGGACATTTGTTGTTGGTCTTCATAATTGAGAGAAAGTATTGTAGTTTCAATAGAATTCCATTAGGACTTTTTGTGCCTAGGGGGTGCTAGTTTCTCAATTTGTTTCACTGCTGTTGATACCACTTTTACATTAATTTTGGTGTCTGAAATGACAAAGTCTGGCATTTTAAAGTCTCTTTTTAAGTTGTGCTTGCATTTGTTCTTTTATTCACATTCATGTTCAGTGTCTCCCCTTTTCCTCCATAGGCTTCAGCAAGAGCTGATGACGCTAATGGTGAGACCTTTATATACAGTGGGTGTTTTGCTTGGTCTCTTTAACTGTTTGTTAACTTAATGCCTTATGTCCAATGCAGATGTCAGGAGACAAGGGCATTTCGGCATTTCCAGAGTCTGACAATCTCTTCAAATGGATTGGCACAATAGATGGAGCTCAAGGAACTGTAGGAACTATATATATATATATATATATATATATATATATATATATATTTTTTTTATGTCAGGAAATGTAAATCATACATGCAACATACTAATTTATCTCTAAATCATATATTTTTTTTATGTCAGGAAATGTAAATCATACATGCAACATACTAATTTATCTCTAAATCATCTTTTTTTTTTTTTTTTTTCTTTCTTTCTTTCGCCCCCTCCCTAATTAGGTTTACGAAGGTCTGAGGTACAAACTTTCACTGGAGTTTCCTAGCGGGTACCCCTACAATGCCCCTCGGGTGAAATTCATCACTGCTTGTTTCCACCCAAATGTTGATGAGAATGGCTTCATCTGCCTAGACATTTTGAAAGACAAGTGGTCTGCGCTATATGACGTTCGCTCCATTCTATTGTCCATTCAGAGTTTATTAGGAGGTAGGTTATGCTTTTGGTGTGAGTGGTGTTGAGCAAAATTCAGAAACTTGGTTCACTTTTGGTTCATGAGATGGAATTTGTCCACAACCTTCAGGATGTTTAATTGGAATTAAACCACAACATGAAACAAGTTTTGTGACAATATGATTTGAATAACTTGGCAGTGCCTGTTTATGCCCAGTTATATAGAATACTGTAATTCAGATCTTAATTCATGTAAGGTCAACTACTTTTTCCTAGTATATAATGCAGCATGTCTGTTTTCTGATTTGGTTTTTAAAGTAATTTACTAGCCGTCTTGTCTGGATCATTGTACTCATGAATTCTTGTTTATAGAACCCAACAATGATAGTCCAATGAACTCTGCAGCTGCTGAACTATGGGATGACCAGGAAGGTAAGTGATCAAGCCAAAGTCAAGCAATTGTGTGAAACTGCAGTATTTTTAGAGAATTGTTTCTAGTTCATTGTTTTGGTGAATTATGCATCTTACGCATTTCTAATCACTCTTGTTGCAGCCTTCAAAGCCCATTTGCACACAACCTACAAGAACTGACCATGAACATAAATGTCTGCCTCATGTTTTATCTGTCTGTTTTCTTGTTCATAATGTAAATTGTGTAATGGGTCTGTGTGTATATTATTTCTATGTTGTATTAAACTTGCCTGAATAAAATGCTGATTAAATTGAGTTTGTGTCCCTAATTATTGGAGTAAAGGGAGGGGAAAATAAGACCAGAATGTTAAATAATTGCTTTTGTTTTATTTTTGATATTTCGAATATAAAGACTTTGTAGTGCACAACTGATCAGGTTAGAATATTGTCTGAAAAATCTTCTGTATTGAATTTTAAAGGTTTACGGAGTATAGTGGTCAACAATTGTAACTGAAAAAAGTTACTGCAGAATGCATGTCTCAATTTCAAATGTGATATTTAATCCAGTTCCAGAATCTAGCTAAGCAGACATAGTAGACATCCTACTTTGCAGTTGTGGTGATTGCAACAGCCTAATGTATTATTTTGAGACACCACCTCTACTTCCATTATGTCCTCCAAGCTGTCATCCTCATCTTGCCCACCATCTTGGGTCGAAACCCCTTCTACCCAGGCTTCTTGTGTGGGTTCAACAGACCACAGTGGAACATTAACTCTTTGAAGCATTTCTTCAAGCAGAACATCAATCTCTCCTATGTGGTTCTTAAGGTTTGGGCTTGTAGTCTCTTCTACCAATAACCATGGTGTTTGCACCATGGCTGCCCGAGCTGCTACTTCTGAAGTCCCACCCGCGTAACCTGCATTGACAAGGGCTTGTCGATCTTTGCGCTGGGTCAGAGGGAATATCTCTTGCAAGACTTTGACCTTCTTTAGGTCCTGCTGGAAGTTTTCCAAGCTGGACAAGAAGATCACCCAAAGTCGTTCAACCTGTTCTTTGTCCTCTTGTCCTTGCTCCATTTCTATCAGCAGACTTAGCAGCCTTCGGTGAAGCCCTGAAACATGAGTCGATCAAGTCAACTCTCAACAGTTTGAATGTGGCGTAATTGAATATGGCCAGCTGCTAGTTTTTGCAGAGCAGAAAAATATTGAAAGGGCAATGTAAAATTTCTGCACCACTAGCATCACCAAACTGTTTCCTGCTTGTTTTCTGTTTCTACTTGTCCAGTCTTACCTGAGCATATTTTATGAGCTACTGCCCTGGTTTCCTCAAGCTCCTCTCTAAGAAAGCTCCCATCCATGTTGCTCCCTAAGGAGGAGGCCATTTGCTGGAAGCAGGCTGTCACTTTGCTCAGGGCGGCCTGTGCCCTCTCGCATTCATTCACCTGCCTCTTTCTGGTTTGGATCTCCACCACTGACTCCCGCCAGCGATTCATTACCACTCCTGTGGTGACCGACCTAAACTTTACAAAATATTTAAGAATTATTCTTGATCAGAATTGGTCTGGCCTATTCTTAACTAAAATATTTGAAGTGATATATGGTGTAGTTTTGGTCTTAACCAGATGATGTATCAAGTTTTTGTTCATAAATCTTGTAGTTAAACTTTTTCTAAATATAATCCCAATTAAACAAATAGACCATAACCATCTCTTTTGCTTAAGCACAGAAATTATTTGCCGCCTTCATTAGCCTGGTTTATTGAAGTTCTCTTTTAAGAATTGTTGCACTACTTTGTAACACGTATTCTTATTTTACCTTATTTCGGATATCATTTTGATGTGATAATGTTCAATTTAAATGCTACATCCGTTTGTATTTTTATGCCAAACATTTTATAAAAGAAAAAAGCCACTTACTGGTAACTGAGCCTCAAAGATATCTGTATGATTTTATAGCCTTCTCAAACTTGCGAGTTGTTTTGACAGTCCTGCTTCTCAGCGTGATTATATCCGCTGGAGACACTTCTGCCAACCTCCTTGTATTTGTACGCTCACCTATGTTCTTTTTTCCAAAGCGTTTATAAAGGCTGGTCTTCAGGGACACTTGTTAAAATTAGGCCCAAACCTTGCAGTCCATGCTCCCAGAATACCTTGCACTGTAGATCATTATGTCAAAGTTCTTTCTTTCTCAGAAACACATGCAGTGTTGGGAGGACATGGTTTTCGATCAAGAGATCCATGCATAATGAATTTCTATGAGCGGTTGTCTGTATATATGTGTGCTTGTGTGGGTGTGTGTGCAATAATGTGTGTGCTGTGCACAGTGGTTTATGTGAAGTTAATTGTCCACAGGGAGAGTGGAATGGTATTGTGGAGGAACAGACAGGGATCCTTTATTGACTCCCTTGTGGTTACTTGGGCTTGTTTGAAAGCTGTGTGTCGCTTGATGCAACATGTATGCTCCCATGGGTCAAGTCTCCTGAGCAACACCAGTAATATTAGTTCATTCAGTTAGCAAAACAGCAAAGCTGTAATAGGTACTGATATAATTCCTCAGTCATAATTATAATCAGTTTCACATACTTAAAACTGTGATGTAGGAGAGTATTTATTTTATATTAAGAAAGATTCATTTCATTTTAGGATGCCCATTGCAATGAAAATCCAGTGTATCCTTTTGTCGTTGTCCTTTTCCAGAACTATCCACCTTTTTCCTAGCCTACCGCATTTTAAATTATGGGTTTCACTCAAAAAGACTAACAAATAATTTTAAATCATAAGATTGTACTACAAATAATCCTTATCTGTTATTTTGTCTGAACGGGCTGTAAATTTTCATTCACTTTCCTTTCTTCAGAAGTCAGGAGAATAACGTTACGTTTGGTATGTTAATGTGACGTGATATAACAACAATATTTATAGAATCACTCTTTTCAGCCCGCTGCATTATTTTTCTCCTGATTATATTCATGTTTCCTTTGTATTCCGCTGCAAATAAATAAAAAAGACAACATATACTGTGCATTTGTGGTCTGCTCTCCCGATTTAATTTATGATATAAACCATGAATAATTCCCTGGAGTGCACTAAGAATCTTTCATTTTTCTCCCCAAATCTTCATCTCTTTCCAGGTTTGTTTTCACACAGATGCTGTAAAATGTAATTGTTACGAAATATAGACATATATTACTATAGTGATATTTAGCACATCCGTAATATTGCTGTGGATGAAAGGAGAATCTTTAGGAGTTATTCATGATATGTTTAAAGTAATTTATTAATGCTTTTAGACTTTCACATTTCCTTTTAATGATCGATTGTTGAAGGGTCAGTAAAATAATGTCACCTCACTGTACCCAGTTTTTGAAAATGCTTATTGCGTTCATAGAGCGAACTGCTGATTGTTTACAGTGTAAATTGAAGTTACTCCCATAATTTGCGCAGGAAAAAGGTGGATACTCTAACAGTGTTCAAGTATGGTTTTAGTGTACTTCACAGTTTTATCTAGAGTTCTGTTAGACATGGAAGAATCTTTATTGAATATCTAACAGGTGGCTTTAAAGTATTTGTTCATTCTCATAGCAATGACAAACACAAATTCACTTATTTTACATATACATTACAGCTTGGCCATTGACATGCCTTACAAAGGCAACTAGGAACTTCAGCGAGAACATTGAGACAATGATTGAACTTATACCACAGATATTCAGAAGATAACGGAAAATGAACAAATTCATCTAGTATTGTTGAACACATCCTGTGGTTTCCATATTAAAGTGTGGAAGGACTTCATTCTCTGTTGCGTGTTATTTATATCACAGTTGTTGAAGACCCATTGGGTGAGCTAGAGATGATACAAAACCACAGCGATCTGATGCAGTCCAAAATCAATACCTCCAGCTTGCTTTAACTGCTAAAGTCAAGTATGGTTGGCCCTGCATACAATGTGAGGTGAGTTACAAGGAGTTCACTGGTAGATGCTGGTATAATCTGGTGCAACGGAAAAAATGGGGTGTCTGGGATTAGTAGATATGCGTCAGTCATTTAGCTTTTGTTCTTTTACAGGTCTTGCTAGTCCAAAGATCAGCCCAAGGACCGACCGTGGGGTGTTATGTGGCGATGGCCTCCATGATCTCGTGGCACAGACATTGGCAGAAGCCGTAGAATACGCAAAGGACCAAGGTAGAGGGCACCAGGCTGACCAAGATCACACCCATCGTGAGCTGCTGGATCATCAGCAAGTAGATCCCCAGTGGCAGTGAGCTGAAGTAGACCAGGCAGAGGAAACCCATCAGAAAGCGAGGAACCGAACGAGACGTCCACGCCCGGCACTTATGCACAGGTAGGTGGCAAGGCAAGGAGTCCAAGCTGGCTGGCCGATACAAGCGCACCATGTTCAACATGCTCATAGAGTCCGAGGACTGCGACTCTCCAGGGACTTCCATGATTGTGATGACAAGGCAGTCAGAGGAGCTGTGGGCCTGCTCACCTCCACTCAGGCTGTTGGGCGTCAAAAGGACTTCGCCGCTGGGTGTGGTACCGCTCTTACGCGCCCGGTCCTGGTAAGTCAGAATAGCCAGAATGTTGCTGTCATCTTGAAGCAACCAGATCTCCTCATCGGGAACGTGAGTCTCGTGGCGACAGAAGGGGCAGCTGATGATGCTCGGAGACGAGTCCAGCTCCACCATCTTCTTGAGGCATTTGGCACAGACGCGGTGCAAGCAGCTCAACACCTTGGGCTTGCGGGCTCGGGTGTCAAAGCGATTGTAGCAGATCTTGCACTCCAGTTCCTCCACCGTATAAATCACCGGTGCCTGGGAGCCCTCAGTCTCCGAGTCAGACTTCTGGCTCATCCTGAGAGATGGAGCGTGGCCACAGCCAAGAGGAAGCAGGTGCAAATGTTCAAATTAAGCAAATTTGAGTACGCTATTGGAGCAGCACCTGAGCACCGTCCTTGATAGCCCTTGTTTTTCTGCTTTGTGTTTGTTTTTCACCAACAAGGATTGCTTAAATTCATCTTTTCAAGAGTTTGCAGCATATAATGCTGATTAGAAGTCCACAGAAGCAAATTTGAGTCCTGACGGAAAGCTTGCACATATGTCCATGACAAGACACCCTGATGTGTCTATGATAAGCAGATTATACTAAAACACAAGTATACAGAAATTCAGTGCATGCTAAATGAGGATCTCATTCACTGTCTGCACTCAGTTAAAGAACTTACTTGGGTTTTTCCAGCATGGTTTAGAGAAAGACAAAACCAAAGAGGCAATAAAAAAATAAAGTTAGTTGACACCAGAGAGGTCCAAAAATATTCCATAGCATGCGTCTGCCAGTTCCTTTGAAATCAGAGTCTGGACACAGAGCGTGTTTTTGCCTTGTTATCCATAGCTGATTCTGGAATGAGGTGGAAGAATTGCAGATTCAGATAAAGTCATCCGAATACCGTCAGATATTTTCTTCCAGTAATGGCTACACTTGATTATGACCTTCAACTATGAATGCTCACATTGTCCTTCCAAGCTCTTTGTTCATTCTGCAAATAAATGAGAGAAGAGACAGACATGTTATGTAGGTAAGAATATAATTGTTTGCAGAATGCAAAATGTTAACACTTTGCAGCAGATCTGAAGAACGCAAGAGAAAATAGCTTGATATCTGCACTTACCTTTTGTGAGTAAAACCCTTCTAGTGTCATTGAGCCAGCAGTGCTAAAAACCCTTTGCATTCATCAAGTCCTTCCTATCAGGTGTATAGATGTCAACATAGGGGTGGGCGTGTGTGATAGAAAGCATGCACACCGCCGGCAAAAAACAGTTCTAGTTGTTCCTCCCAATATTTAGGTTAGTGGCTGATGTCAAATTCTTAAACTTTTATCCCCAATATTTGGTTATATCCTTGTATATGGCAAAAATGCATCTTTCATTGGTTACTTTTGACTAAAACGGTGGCTAAAGGAGATCCTCATATGCACTAGCCATAGGCGTGGCAAGCCATTCAAGCGAAGGCCAACGGAGGCCATATATAAAGTTGATTACAAATGTAATTAGCTCCTGTATTTCTTGATTCCCTGTGGACGTGACTCACTCTGATCTGACAGAGAGGCAAACGAGTGATGCAAGTGATGTAAACAAGAGAGCAGCAAACATGCAAATTTAATTTCCCACTACGAAACATTTCATTGTTTTTCCTCTTCTCTCTTTCCATGTCTCAAAGCGCAGGTTGTTCGAATTTGAAGCCGGTCTATAAATAGCATGTGTGCGGCGCTAGAGGATACAGCGTCCCCCCCACCCCCCAACCTTGATGACTGTGATAAGGACTGTCACACACTCACACACACACTTGTGTCCAACAGTCGAGGATGCAGTGATGCGCTGAAATTATGACTTTGACATTGTATGGCAGCTTGTCTCTAAGGGTCCCTCAGCTAGGTCATGTAAATGGCAGCAGACAGTCTGTTGAATAAAAGCCAGTGGGTCATGCATGACATCCAAGATGAAGCAAGAGGAGCGAAGGTTAAAAGAACGCAACTGTCATACAGAATTTATTTGCCGTTAAAACGGCAGCAAGTCAATACGTGCTAAGGGCGCATCTACATTTAGCTGAGTAATCAATGCAGTTGCAGTGGAATATATTAACTGCGTTATACTTGGCTGCAGACCTGGTTGCAGTTTTCAGTGGTTTGTAAATAAAGATCTTTATTCAGATTAAGAATGTGCTATTTTTAAATGCAATTTGTGTGATGCTGAAATTCAGGTGCAGGATCTGAATTTGTCTTGAATCATGTTGGCTTTAAAAAAGCATTGGCAAGAAAACTGAGCATGTGTAGCGAACATATGCATCTGCCTAAATTAGTAAATACTTCTATTTTTGACCACATCTTACAAAACCTGTCACAAACATGTCAGAATGGCATTTTGCCTCAAGATAATATTTGTAATTATTTTTGTATTTTTATATGTGTGGGTTTGTGTGTGTGTGTGTGTATATATATATATATATATATATATATATATATATAAGAATATACTGTATATTATTAATGGGAATTACTAAAATAAAAATAAAATCCTCAACTCATTTAAGTAATGAGAATTATGGAGAATGTGCTTAACTGTTTCATTTATACAAAACATAATTTCTTAATTTTTATTATTTAATGTAAAATTGAACATGTTTTGTGCGATACACTCTCAATCCTGAGGTCTGTAATGAAAAATCAATTTCTATTTACTTAAATAATTGTCAGTTCAGGATGTCTAAAGTGTCCTGTTTCGAAAATAATTAAAGTTGAAAAGTGATAATGATGAAAAGTGTCAGTTGGTGTTTGTCATCTTTTTGCTTGGGTGACCTGTAGTGCCAGTAACCGCAGGAGACGATTGCGTCTGTGTGTAGGCTATGTGTTTGTGTGAGAAGCGGAAATAAAGATGCAAGGGGCGTTCACAGGAAAACACCATCTGTGTCCTGGTGCTGTGGGTTACATAAATAATACCAGTTCACCTGCTTGCTCTAATGTTTACGTCACCCTTTTGAGGAGCATGCAGACCTTCTGAAATGCTTCTTATTTTCAGTGTTAGTTTGAAAATACAAACCTTTATTTTTAGCTCATTAAATTAATTATGCTCTCTAGGATATATAATAACTTCATGTTGAGTTAATGATAATGAAGCTCTGAATTTAGATGCATATGTTAAGGATCACTGATCAGTAATTTAAGTCAAACTGTTGGTTCCAGGCTGACAAATGTTTAACAAACCACAGATGAATGAGTAGTTCAGTTAGATATGCTGATAAAGCCTGTTTCAAAAACAATAAGAAATAACTATGGCTTAAAATGAATGAGGGTGCACACATTTGTTTCCTTTTATAGGCATTAAAATTTGTGTTAAGCATGAATGTTTAACTAATGTTAAAGTTCAATAAACTTTAAATAACAGACCACCCTCATGCCCACCAAAGTTCTCCTGGGAAATTCTTACGTACGTTATGATGTGGTATGCATTCAAGTGATTTTGGTCAGAATAAAATGAATGTTGTTTCTTTCTCTCTTTTTCAGTTCCTAGACAGGAAGCTTTTTTTGCACTATTGCCACATAATGCACATTAGATGTGTATAACTGATGCTTGAAAATTACAGGAGGATATCAGGACTGAAACTAAATTCTGCTGGAAGGTATAGATCTCCTTGCGAAGGTCCATTTAAAACGGTCAGAATGAGGAAAATCAAAACAAAAGCAACAATATTCACTACCAGTAGCAGAGTTAGTATCCAAATAACATTTACAACCTACTGTATTTCTGTAACATGATGTATTTTCAAGTGTAACTCATATTCAGTTAGTTAAAAATGGACTTTTATCTATTTTATCCATCAGGAACCCTCCTGAAATGCCACTGGCACACATTTGAGTAGGCTTTTGACTGGGAAGTGGAAGCTAAAGGTCAAGATCATCCTCAAGAGCATCTATTCATATATAACTGGTAACAATTCTACATATTTATTGTTATTTGCTATTGTTTCAGTAAATAGCTTTAAATTACTGTTAACTATTGGCAAGATTCTAGAAAGGCTACATTATCTGCAACAGTAATGGCAATAGTTATCTGGCCGTGTGGCCTCGTGATGTCAGCTGAAGTTGTTTTATATTATGATTATGAAAACGAAACATTTTTTATAATGTGAACTGCAAAATAAGACCTGGGATGTATATTAAGAAAGGGTGAAAAGTGTCAAAAATGTCTTAATTTTGGCACCTAGTTCAACATCTTGACAGGAATGAGGTGTAGTTTCATCCAGCAAAGCACCTACAATTGATTTCTGTGCAAACCTAAAGTGACTGAATGCACAATACAGGTAAATAAATCTCCTATCAATTCATTTTGACCAGTAATTTAATTTCTGCCAGAACTGACAGTAACTCATCGCACCCAGCGGAGCCGTCCGGACATCAGCACTAAATGTACCTTTGTTTTGACAACTGAACGGAAGGATATCAGACTCCTCCAGCAAAACAAGGTAAGTGATGAAGATAAACTGCAATAGAAGCATCACAGATACATTTTCAGGCCAGTTCAGCATGCTAATAGAGCTTTTAAAAACAATAACAAAGAGTTGCTAATAAATACAGTGCACGTCAGAGACAAATCTGCACATTTATCCATTTGGTTTTCTCGTTATACAAACATCTCATGAGGTCTCTTTTAAAATCAGTTTCATTTTTGGAGCGGAGCCTTATTTTCTGTTACTTCTGGCCATGCAGTTTTTTTTTTGTTTTTGTAGTTGCTGTTCCTAATTTAGTGTGACAGCTCAGTGGAGATTTCACATGCGAGTTAGTCATTCTATTCATTGAAGCGCAGGTATGAAACAGACCAACCCACACAGGTAACCAGTGGCCTATTACAATGACCCTTTCATAGTCCTAGAAGAAGGTACATCTATATGTAGGTCCAATTTTGGAAGAGAGATATTTTGTAATTGTCACTAAAAGTCCTAAATGATCAACCCATCCTTAAGTGACTGCTGAGTTTTGCCAAGACATGCCATTTTGCAATCGGGAACATTGCCAAGGCTGAACACTGTCGCCATAAATAAGTATAATCGTGGCTGAGGTGCAAAGCACTTCTTAGAGTCTTTTCATCTTTAGAAGACTTTTGCATGTTTTTCATGTAAGCTAGAATTGGATCTTATGTGCAATTCTGATGCTTTTAAACATGCATTATAGTTTTAATAATATGTTTGTGTCTTGCTTCTCTTTAAAGTGGCAGACTCTATTAATGATGGCGTTCAAGAGGCTTTTTCAGTGAGGTAATTACAATTCATCCTCCACATAAGACATTATATAACATGCTAAGACTCTCTCTCTCTCAGCTCTCTCAATGACTATTCACAGTTCATTAGTGAGGAGTCAGATACTGCTAGATATCATGTGCTCAATACAATAACTCTTCAAATCATTCAAACAGCTCTTGATAACTGACTTGTGCATACTGTAATAAAAGAAATAGGCATATAATTATTTTATTTATTAACCATTTTTTTAGGAGCAGACTCATTCGCAGAAAGAGTCTGACTAATTTTCGCATCCATCTTTTAAAATATTTAGTTATGAGAGATAATATCTACAATGCATTTGTCATGGAGCCAGCTGGCAAACGACAAATGACAAGACCTATGCAGATTACCTGTAATTACATGAACTGTCTATAAAACCATTATTGTAAGATACTGTTTCATCATATTAATCGAACAAATAAAATTTCAACAGTCAACAGCCTCAGCTATCACTATTATGCATTATTTACATACAAAAATATTTACTAGCTGCTATTTTTAATGTCCATCGCTGGTTTAGATCCAACAGGTATTTTTTATATTCATTGATTTTATATTCGGGTGGATTTTATTAGAACAACAGTCGAACAGCAAATGTACAGATATTAGAAAATGATTCTAGTTTTTGCATTAAACAAACACAAGTAAATAACGATATCTGTCGCGTATGAGCCCAACGATGTTTTGTTATTTGACGATTTTACATCACGCCGTCGCTTTTTTTAACTCATAAGCCGTTTTAGTATTGAAATGACAGCTCGGATAAATCTAATTAATTATTAAAACTAATTTTCCTCACGTTTGCCTTTGGAAAAAGTCGCGTTCCGCGGCGTCGTAGATGTCCGTCGAATGCGTTGCGCTGAAACGCTGATTATGCGTTGAAAATGCGTATAAACATTTGATGTAAATTCATAATTTAATGAACAGACTCACGTTTAAGCTGTAAACGTTTATAATCCGCAGTTTTCGCCAATGACACTAACCATCAGGTCCTGATTGCGGCTCGAAAACAGTCATTTCCAGCTTCGTCCCTCCAGTCCAATACAACAATCGTCTATTACCGCCACATTTTCCTTTTCTCGTCGCTTTGTGGTGAGTCACAGTCAATCTTGAGGTCCCATCTGTCCGACCACAACTGCTACATCCCCCTCATTGCGGTAATGCTACAGCATCAGAAACTGCACGGATTTCTCCTCAGTGGTTGCTGTGGCAACAGGAGCCAGCGCGGGCTCTGACCGGTGTCCACCGAACTAACGCGTTTGACTTTCTCTTACCGGACGCACGTGAGCACTGTACTGCGAAGACGATAATTTTACAATTGCGTTGACATGTATTGATTTTTCCTCCAGAAGAAAATAAACTCCTCAAGCGCATCTTAAATCTACTTTGCTATATTATTAATTAACTTACCTTTTTCTCGTTTGATACAAGGTCATAATGAATAACAGTATATTTCAAGAAACAAATTAATTTTATTAATGTCTAGAATGCTCTTTTGTCAGTGGCGTTACACTTGGGAACCAGTAACACCCCTGACAGTAACACTGTGAAATTACCTTATTGAATCAGTTAACATGGCGGATGACACAGCAAAAACAACTAGATTAACAACCTGTCACAAAAGCATAATGGTAAGAGTACTGACAATTACCCTCGAAGCATGCAACTGTGAAATAAAAAGGAGAAAGATGGTGGCATGGCAGAGATGCAAGAAAATAATACAGTGATATTGTTACGATCTGTAAATGCTCTGGGTGTATGAGGGGGTGTAACATTGAATAAAACGGAAAAATAAAATAATTAAATATATAAATAAATAAATACAAAGACCTAAAGTAAAAAAGAACGCACAATTAAAAAGCATTCTATTTATTTATTTTACAGTGGTTCAGTATATTTTGTATACAAATATCTGACTAATTATAGGTTATTTAATATATAGGTTCATTTGTAATTAAAAAAGATTTTTGGATGTTAGAAAATCTATCTATAGATATATGAAATTTTGAAAAAAAATATATATGAAATTTTGAAATATATGTATCTTCGAAAATTGATTTTTTTTTTATTGCACACTTTCTTATGCAGTTTAGTGGGATGTGTTTTCGATGCAGTGTAGTCTGTCATGTCAAGTACTCAGTTTGCTTAAAGAGACGCTTTCAAAAGGTCAGTCCAGCAGATGGCGCCATTGTTGTTGCTAAGAAACACCGACCCTTATAAGGTGGCATGAGGATGGACAGGTGTAAACGGCAGGAATGACTCGCATCATTTGCACCTGTCATTCTAAAAATATCCGCGGTGCCTTTAAGAGTCTGAAAGATAACATAATAGATGTATTCCAATAGACTATTTCCCAAAACAGACTATATTTATAATTTCAATCATAAAGGCCTAAAACGTTATTCAAACGATAAACAAGCAGCACAATGAAAGCATAAACCTCAAGTCAAAATATGTTTTGGTTTGCTTACTGATACGCATTAAAATATATGTCTATGTTATTAAGATGTGACTATACGAAGTTTGAGCATTTTTTGTTTTCATATCTGAGGTTGTCTGAGGTCGTGAGATGTCAGACTGTGGGCGTTTGTGCTACTTACGGGTAGAGACCTGCTCTACGTGTTAAAATTAACCGATTGTACACGAATCTCACTTAGCGTGTTCTGCATCACTGAGAACCATTTTCTGTAACTTTCTGACAAAACAGTCGTAAACACGTTTGTTGTATTCTTAGTTTCACAAGCAGAGGTTTGTAAGGGAGTTTCTTTTCAAACAGGAAGCTGCTCAGCGTCTCTCGCGCTCTCACGAGCAATCGAATCATTAGTAGAGCGCGACTGACTGACACTTCGTTCGGTTGCCTTAGAAACTAAACTAACTATCGCTAACCGTTTTTATTTCGCAGAAAACGATCGTGGGATCGATTAATTGCAACTTTTTCGTTTCTTTTTGACTTTCAAATTCCTTTTACTGAGGGAACGTTGGCTTGAAAACATTTCCAATGAGTAATTTATACGAAAATATCGACGGTCAAGAAGAACTGGACTTTCCATTACTTTTCCTCTACAACCAACCTGACTTAACACCAGATGACCAAGGTTAGTGGGTATCACTAATTATTAATCATAATTTTAGAACTTTTCACATGCTTTCCTCTAATCTTTTCACATGCTTTCCTCTAATAACAAGTGTTTTTTTTCTGTCCTCTACGACTTACCATGTTTTTAATTGCATACAAAACAAATAACTGTCGGAAGTATTAATCGTTTTTCTTACAAAAAGGTGATACTTGATAATGATTCTTTATCATACCATGGTACTGCGTTATTAGGCTACTATGTAACGTTACTATGGTGTGTGTGCATGCTACGCCAAGCAAATTCAAAGAATAAAATGCTATTGCTATCATGGTATTACCATGGTAGTATTTTGCTTTGGAGATCTGGAGTAGAAGATAGGTTGCTTGGGTTTAAAAGTAGGTTACACACATTATGTGAAACCAAAGATGTAGTGGAAACTTTCACTGCAGCTAACTGTTTAGTTCTCTAGTATTGGAGCCTACTTATTTACAGGAAACATTCTGATTAAACATCCGGTTTGATTATAATATAATAACATATGCAGATAAAAGGTGGTGAGGTGGTTATTAATGTGTTTCCCTGTTTGTTTTTAGTTGATGACGCTGGCATCCCCTCAAGCCACGGTACCAATCAAACTTCCCCAATCGCTCACCAAGACCCGTCTCTGTATGATGAGGAGTCTGTGTCGCAGCTTTCCCACCATCTCCCCACCGATAACCTTTTCACCTATGGGCAATCTGATTTCAGACACCCCTCCATGCTTGCCAGCCACCCTGGAGCGCCTCAAGGCAACGGCCCGAGAATTGAGATCACCTGCCCTGACTTGTACCAGCATGACCATGTCCACACCAACCCTGTGAACATCAGTCGGCCCATGCTCGACATCCCTTACAGGGAGAGGCAATGCCTCAGTCCGGCTAGTAGCACTTCCTCTACTAGCTGGCATTCAGATGGCTGGTCTCCTGGAACATATTCCCCCTGCATCTCTCCTGGAGGTGCTGATGGAAGTCTAGTCGGACTGACCGAAGCCGTCCTTTGCCCGATGATGCAGGCCATCCAAGCTTTGGGTTCTCCCAACACATCCCCACGCACCAGCATCACAGAAGACACCGTTCTGGACCGCCGTCCCACCTCTCCACGTTCCCGCTCGGCTTCTCCTCAGGGGAAACGCACTTACGCCGAATACGAAACCCAGAGATCTCAAAGCCCCTGTTTTGGCCGAGACGAGCCCGCCGAGTTCTATCCACTGGAAAACTTGGAGAATCCCATGAGCAACCTCAGCAACACCTTGACTAAACCAATCCCTACGAAGATTGTCCGACCTAATCTAGAGTATTCTGTATACACGGAAAGCCATGTAGGCATGTTCCCAACTATGACGGAAGTGAAAAAAGAATTCGCTATGGAATCGTGCTATTTCATGCCTGCCAACTGGTCCAGTCAGGCTCTCGCAGGGGTTTGTAGGTATGATATAACTGATCAATTAATCAGTCCAGTGACAAAGCAACAGCCTTACATTTGTTCATTTAACAGCCTTAAAAATAAAGGTTCTTTATTGGTATTAGTGGTTCCATGAAGAACTTTTAGAAACATTCCATTGCACAAAAGGTTTGTTATAGTAGAGAAAGGTTTTCTAGATTATTTAACTGTTCTTTATACTATTATCAGTGAAAGGTTCTTTGAACCCAAAAATTACTAGGAAACCCCCATTTTGGAAGCTTAATATTTACAAGTGTAAAAAAATGAGTAAAAATACAAACAACAAGCCTAATTATAACCAGCGCCACAACCCACAGAAGAAAAACAAAAATGAGATCTCTCAATACATCTGTAATTTCTCCTGGCAGCGATGAGATTCATTTCAGATTTGTCTAATTTTTCACCTGTCAAAAGGGCTCATTCTCACATGTGTGTCTTCTAGAATCTCAAAAATGTCTCAATTTGATCTCAAAGTGATCTCAGTATGAACTTTGCTCAAAATTCTCTCAACATTCCTCATCAGATCCAAGCTGCCTGTTTTATAGCTTTGTACTCAGCTAGTTTCTCAACATGTCTATTTTTATTTCCTCTAATATAGTTTAGGAGAAACATCTGAGACAAAATTGTTGCTTACATAAATCTCCTGAGTTATGAAAGAAAGAGCAAGCTTTGAGCAATAAAAATGCCAGATTTTCAGAGCGATTATCATTATGCAGCACATTAAAATGTTTGCACATCTAGTTGTAGCCACAATGGATTTTTATTCCCAGAACCTGCTTATTATTAAGTTACTAAACAAGTGAGCTGTGATGGTTATTGTGACTAAACAGTATCTCATCTCTTAGTATGCCAGTGGCTGCCTTGCCTGCACTGGAATGGCCTCTTCCCAGCAGCACTGAACAGCATGAGCTCAGGATAGAGGTTCAACCCAGACAACACCACCGGGCCCACTACGAGACAGAGGGCAGCCGAGGGGCCGTCAAAGCATCTGCCGGAGGCCATCCTGTGGTTCAGGTAAATCGAGGACAATGCTGTGTATTTAGAAGAAACGTCAAAGCCGTGGGATGGCGGAAAGGTTGGTTTTGTTTGGTTTTGTAAGGATGCGTGGGGAGCGAATGTAACAATTCTCGAGAATCGCTGCGTGTGAAAATGTGCACGAACGTTTGTGAGAGCGATTGAAAGTGTGTCGGCGAAACTGAGATGGCTGTCGGCGAAGAGCTTGATAACAGAAATGAGGGGGAGATAGAGAGAGATAATGCAATGATTGTGGTGACGTTATTTCCCTGTTACGGCGTGAAGTGCTGTGTCCACATTTAGGGAAATGAGGATCCGTGTTTTTGTCGTTGCTATCGCATATCATCTACACTGACTAAACCTTTCACTCAGCTAGTATGCATATCTCACACAGAGTATCAGCATTGTATCTGTTGAAAATGAAGATAAATGACTTCATACATCCACTAAAAATCACCCAAAATTTGCATTGAGACACAAATACAGGCGTTTTTTGTAACGCAACCACAATCACACATTTTTGTTTATAGTTTATCTTCAAATGCTCGTTCATCCTTTGATTGTTGGCATAGTGTGAAGCATTTACAGATGTAAACTGTGGTTTATGCACTGTCTCAGTTGCGAGGGTACACCGGGGCGGAGCCGCTGGCTCTACAGGTCTTCATTGGCACGGCTGATGACAGGAACCTCAGACCTCACGCCTTCTACCAGGTCCACCGCATCACCGGCAAAACCGTCACCACCAACAGTCAGGAACGAATGCTGAATGGAACCAAGGTGCTTGAGGTGCCACTGGAACCCAAGGAGAACATGAGAGCTGTGTAAGAAGATAATGATATACATAAAGATGCCTGGGGCACGTTGTCACACGGGGGAAGTTGTCTTAAGTGCTGAATCTCAATAGCTATTAGTCAAATACATAATAGTCAAATACACAATTACACAAATCCAACAGTGGTTTTAAGTTCTATACTCTTGTAAATTTGGATTTATTTGTGTGAATTTTATCTTCCAAATTAATTTAACTTTTTTTTTTTTTGGCAAAAACAGTAGCTTTAATTTTTTTTTTTTTGCATCATGAATTTGCATTATGAAGTTTTACATTATATAATTGTTTAAATGTTGCTGAAGCCATTAAACAGCTTATAACATGCATTTAGTATGGCAGATTTTCTTTGTGACAACGTACCCCATATAGTGTAAAAATATTCCCTGCTATTGGACAGTATTGTTCTTGGGCGATAATGGTGAAAATATTCAAGAGAGGTTTTGTAGACTTCAGTGTATGTGCCTGAAACTGACTTTCAGTAATAAACCTGGAGAAATATTCTATAAAAAAAAGTGTGACAACTAGCCCAAATTATGTCTCAATTAGATAGGGAGTCGATAGTTTCCATTCTTAGAGTATAAAAAAGAAGCCCAGAATTGATAAAACAGGAACAGAAAGTGATAAAAGAACCAATGATTTGCCTGCTAAATGTTTGTTCACATTTTTAGAATTGACTGCGCTGGTATCCTGAAACTGAGAAATGCCGACATTGAGCTGAAGAAAGGAGAGACGGATGTGGGGCGGAAAAACACACGAGTGAGATTGGTCTTCCGTGTCCACGTTCCTCAACCCAGTGGCCAGTGGATCTCTCTCCAAGTGGCCTCGCAGACAATTGAATGCTGTATGCATTGAAACTTTTCATTTCAAACTCACTTTTTTTAAGCATATATTTTAATGAATGTTTTTGCATGTATAAAATCTATTTTTTTGTGTAGAATTGACAAGTGGCCAACCCATTATAATATTTATATTCTTTTATATTATTATAATTTTATATGTTATATTTATATTTAATTATAATATTTTACCATATTTTATAGTATTTAATTTTTACTCAGAAATCTATAGGTTTTGGAACTGGCACCGTGCAGAATGTGCACTTGTTATTTGGCCAGTCATGCACAATCGTGATGCCAATGATATCAGAATGGTCAAATACCACGTTTTCAGTATTAAATGCATGAATGTCTTGGGTTTTGTTACAGCTCAAAGGTCCGCTCATGAGCAGCCAGCGGTAGAGCGTCAGGACGTGGACCACTGTTCGGTTCTGGGTGGACCGCAGATGATCCTTAGGGGCCAGAACTTTACATCAGAGTCCAAAGTTATCTTCTTTGAGAAAACGCATGGTGAGTAAAACTCTGCAGTGAGAGGCTTGGTCACACTTTTTTGATAATAAGTTCAATGGTAAACCAATGTGTATTTCAGTGGCTAATGTGGGTGTCTAGAGAGCAACGAGGTCGTCAGTGGCTCCAGAAATTATTCGGACACACTTAAAAATATCTGAATGTCATTGCGTCAGATGATAAACTAAAATAAAAGGCACTTGATTTTATATTTTGTAATCTGATGCAATAACATTTGGACTTTATCTCAAAGTATTCAAATTCTTTTTTGGAGTCCGATGTGACTCACTACTAGGCTGAAAGTCACACAACCTTCAATGTTATGTCAACAGTTTCAGTGAAAACTAATCGGTTAAGGTGTAAAGTCAGTTACAGAGATGTTAATCTCACTTTACATGGGTGAATAACTTGCAAAAAAGCTGACAAAAGGTGAAAGTAGATCTTCAGCTTCTGATTTTATGCTGCGGCGTGTTAACATCTCCAACCATCGACGTATAACTCTTTTAATATTTGACTTCTCCGGGCACTATCAGCCATCTGTGGAGAAAATTAGCATACGATTTGTTTGAAGTCGTATTCATATGCTTTGCATATGCTGAAAAATGGTGGTCCAGGCTGGAGTCATGAGACTCTGGGTTGCATGGTAGAATGCAGTATGGTTTGGCCAACCTTTGCAACAACACAAGAGTGAAAAAAAGATAAGCCTTGCAAAGCTTGCACAAACACACACACACACACACACATCTACATAGCCGCCAGTTTGTCTGTCAGTGTTTAAAGACGTCAGAAACCTCAGAACCAACACCTACGCACTATACATAACGTTAAGACAATAATTCTGTAACAAACACCTATGTTTATTGGTAGCTGATATTAAATACTTTTGGAGAGCTGTCATGTCTAATTGCATGTTGAAATGCTAAACTCTAAATCTAAAACTATTCTTAATAATTTACTCATTATTTTATAATTATTATGCTTGCACCTTTAATAATGTCATATTATTTGAGTCTACATAAAGGAAGCAACATGATTAAAAACAAAATAATTTAAATTTTACTGATTTAAAAACGTGTGTAAAGTGCTTTACAGCACACAGTATATGTACATAAACATTTAAATATGGAATAGGATATGGAAAAATATAAAATATGGAAGTAGATGGGTGAAAATAAAATGGACAAAGTTAAAAATTAAATTAAACTGACAGATGCAAAAGCAATTAAGGAGAAAATTAAATTAAATTATAATTAATATAAATTATAATTCAATTATTTGTGGAAGCACCAGAAATAGTCCAAAGCATCAAGAATATTTTGAATGGCAGCGTCTAGCAGAGTTTGGGTGAAATCTCGGTGTCACAGAACTTGAGGACAATAGCATCAGCCATGACTCACGCTGACATCCTATAGAGACAGCCTATACTTTCTGACGCAAGCAAAGTTTTAGCTGCACTTTCCATTTAGGTGTGCAGTGCGGTGCGAGAGGATGTGGTTATGCTCTGCACAGATAGCATCTACAAGCACAGACTCTCTTTCCGTTCCTGTACTCAACGTGAGGCTTGCAGAGCAGAAGTAACACAGTAGGAGAGTGGGAGTTTCATCCACTATGCATGAAACTTTCTCTCTGTTGCTCATGTAGAAGTCACAGACCAGATATTTGTTGTGGCTTCCAACATTAAATAGTGAGAATGCACATAGGCGTGTGCTTGTGAATGGATGTAAATTAGTTCTAAGTTTAAAAAAAGTACACTACCCTTCAAAAGATTGGGGTCAGTAGAATTTTTTTGATGTTTTTGATAGAAGTCTCTCACCAAGGCTGAATTTATTTGATCAAAAATACAGTAATATTGTGAAATATTATTACAATTTAAAATAACTGTTTTCTATTTGAATATATTTTAAAATGTAATTTATTCCTCTGATCAAAGCTGAATTTTCAGCATTATTACTCCAGCCTTCAGTGTCACGTGATCCTTTAGAAATCTTTCTAATATGCTCATTCGAATATGGTGTTATTCATTATAGATCAACTTATATTTGAAATACTGTCAGCATTCAAATGACTGTTTCATTGTTTTAGTTGACTTACAGATATGGGAGACTGAGGCGAAAGTTTACAGAGACAAATGCACGTCTGTAAGTACTTCAGACTATTTGGACAGCAAAGTAATACATAGCCTTCAATAAAGCTGTACAAACATTTGATCTGAACTGTGTTCCTATCAGAACCTGCTGTTCTTGGAAATCCCTCCATATCGAGACCTTAACATCTACCACCCAGTCAAAGTCAGATTTCACGTACTGAATGGCAAGAAGAAATGCAGCCAGCCTCAAAACTTCACCTACACGCCCCTCTCAGGTAAAACCTTTAGTCACTTTATAAACAAATACCCCAGTTTTTTGTTTTAAAACTGATCCAAATGTTTCGGATTTCCTCTCCAGTGCCACAGATTAAAGCAGAGCCGGTTGAAGATTACCAGTACGCACAGTTAGGCTGTACTGGACATCCCGTCATGGGCCTCTCTCCTCCCTCTTGCCATCTCGCAGACGGTTGCATGATGCCGACCGCCCCGTCGTACCAGCGAGCTCACTGCGTGTACCCAGCTGCCCCGCAACACGCACCCATGCGCTACCCGCTGGATCACACAGTGCCAGGAGTTCTCGCTAGCTCCCCGGCTCACGCAGCAGGTCACGCAACCTCAGTGTCTACATTTGTGCCAAATACCTACCAGCACACCATAGCGGGTGACAGCATCCAAACGGCCGCTTCTCTGTTCCCCACCCTCGATGTCTCAGAGCTGTGCTCCGCCGCGGCCCATCAGAAGGCGTACGGCTCGAGGGCGTCCCCAACCACAGGGAGATCCCCGCCGGCCCGCAGCCATCAGCAGACTTACCTGCCTGTGCAGCACCAGAGAAACGTCAGTCCTGTGAGAGTCACCATCAAGCAGGAGAACCTGGATCAGGCCTATCTGGATGATGGTTTGTACTCTTATCATTATATACATTCACATTTAGTTATTTACCAGTTGCTTTTATCCAAAGCGACTTACAAATGAGGACAATCAAAATCAACAAAAGAGCAATAATATGCAAGTGCTGTGACGAGTCTCAGTTAGTCTAACGCAGCATACGTAGCAAAGTTTTTTTTTTTTTTTTTTTTTTTTTTTAATTATATAATAAATAAAAAGGAAAACAGATAGAATAGAAAAAGAATAAAGAAAGCTAGTGTAAAGCCCCGTTCACACCAAGAACGATAACTATAAAGATAATGATATTAGCGTCCACACCAGCGAACGATATCGTCTGTTTATTCTAGCGCACGTGCTTCTGCCGCTTTAAATTCTCGAGCTCGTGACAGCAGGATGGATTCTGATTGGCTGTCAATGTTTGTATCCTTCATCAGCTGGAAAAAAACGTTCTGAAATTGATTCCAATGATATCGTTTCTCTGTGCGTTTATCGTTATAGTTCTGGTGTGGACTCTGCTATTCTTTAATATTGAGAACGATTTTTAGAACTATATCTTTATTGTTATCTTTATAGTTATCGTGCTTGGTGTGAACGGGCATTAAGAGGCCTTTTTTTAAAGAGAACAAGCAGTTAGAAAACAGAGTGCAAGTCTTAAAGGGTCAAGTGTTTTTGTTTTTTTGTTTTTATAAAAAAGAAAACAAATAGAAAACAGAATTAGAATAGAGAGTGCTAGAGTTAGAGGGTCAAATAAAGGTGAAAGAGATGTGTTTTTAGCTGTTTCTTGAAGATGGCTAAGGGCTCAGCTGCTTGGATTTAGTTGGGCAGGTCATTCCACCAGGTGGGAACAGTTAGTGAAAAAGTCCATGAAAGTGATTTTGTGCCTCTTTGGGATGGATGGATTACAGTTACCTTTTTATGGATTACATGTAGGGGTGGGCGATATGACCAAAATCTTATATCATGATATGAGTAATTTTATTTCAGAGTAACAATATATATCATAATAGTTAATTTAATAGTTAATTTTGCTTTAAATAAATCAAAATGTTTGATAATTCATATCACAAAAAACTAATACTAGCCTAAATTAAAAAAACAACAAACAAAAACAAAACTCAAGCTCACTGAAGACAAGTAAACATTCAGCGATTAAAAAAGAATAAGAAACTAATTACAAGCAATAGGACAAAAAAACTACAGTATAACAAATAAATGCTACATGCATTGTATAAAGTAATCAAATGTATAAAAACACTGCATAATCTTCACTTTGTAAATTAAATACATATTTCTTCTTATCAAAGTTACAAAAAGTGATTTAGTCAAAAGCAGTGAGAGATTTTCTCTCTTTTGTTGTTTGATTAACATGAATGACAGACAGTAGGAATATTAGACTGCTGTCACTTTAAGAGCTGCCCGGATCCAATGTACTTTGTGTTTTCTTTCTTAGCTGTTTGCTTTCACTTAAGACATAAAGTACTGTGTTTTATGAGGATACTTGCAAAGACAGGCATTTTGACTCATACAAGTGTGTGTATTTAACCGTTCAAGGCCTATAAAGTGGCAAAGTGGCGGGGTTTTGTTTTTACGCTCTTCCTCTCATCTTTTGCTCGCAGCAAACTAACGGTTAGAGGGGAGTGGTTAAGCATATTCTGCCCAAGCCATGGCCCAAGCTGTCAAACTGACGTCATCAGAGAAGGAATGCCATTCCAGAGCAGAAGCAAGTGATCAGATTTTGATTAAAAATTACCAAGACAAACTATTTTTTTCAGTGGATTAATGTGCACAGATTAATTGTTCACCTTAAGACTAGCAATGTGCACTAACAAAATAATATTGTAAATTTTGATTTCATGCGGACTTTAAAAAAACGTGCAAATGATGCGTTTTCGTCACCATGTAGCATATTAAAACGTCACATGAGCGTGTAACCGCAATAGAGACGATAGTCCAAAATCTCTACCGGTTGACAAATTTCTACCAGTTAATCATGTCTACCAATATATAGCCCACTTCTAATTACATATTATTCATACAATGGCAGCAAAATCATCATAATTTAGCGATTTTCCTAATTCTTTTTTTCTCCTTTAAATTTTCCTTTCTAAAAAGCCTACTGTGTCATACCATTTAGCTTTGACTACATTCACAGTATATAATGGTCATGTAAATAAATTTGTGATCCATGCTTCTGAATTTAGGGGGGAAAAAACACATCTCAAGCGATAAGACCATGTATGAAACAAATAATTATGCAAGTTACTAAATACTGGTGATGTATAGCTGTGAAACTGTCTTCATCATACCCAGCGACCTCCACTAATTGTTGATCCAGGAGTTCTGGACAGAAATAAACCAGGTAATCTAATCTAAAAAGTAATCAGAATACATTTCCTAAAATGAATAATCTAGATTACATTACTAACTACAATTTTCATCATGTAATCTGCAGTCAGTAACGAATTACAATTTGTAAATAATCTGTGACCTAAATGCTTTTGTTGAAGAATTTCAACTTTTTTTTTCTTTTTTTTTTAAAACAATCAAGTGTATAACAGTGCAAATCCTGGTGAGAAACTACAACACATGAATTTTGAACAGTTTTTAGTTTTATTCCCAGAAACAAATAGTAATTACAAATATTTTTTTTTTACATCAAGATTTTAGTTTATATGATTTTTAGTTCATACATTTATGAGTGTATAATATGACGAAAAAGTGTATTTTAGACGCTATAATTTTAGGAAACATCACTTTTAGTTTTGATTTTCATTGAATTACTAGATTTGTTGTATTATTATTTATCAGTTATAAGACTATAAAACTGTCTTATAATTATAACATGATTAGCAGTTGTTTCAGATGATTTGAGATGATGTGCAGTAGCAGTAGCGGTCGGATCAGTGTGTCTCATGTATGCGGTTATCAGGCGGCTCGATATGGGTCAGTGCTTCAGTTCTGCCAGAGCCTGTTAAATATTGAGCTCTAACAGACCGAAAACACACACAGGAACAAACAGGACACACTATCGATCCCTCAGGAAAGCATTCATTCACTAAAGCGCTCGTGAATAAACTAAACGTGTTCTTCATTCACGTAAAGCCTGGTGTAGTTGATATCGTGAGCCATATTTTAATAATATTACACCACAGATGTAGCTGTGTTTTTATTTGCGGTGGCTGCGTGGGCATTACAAAGAATCACGCCCCGCTTCAGCTTCTATTTCAGGCTGATTATACCTGTAAACGCTACCCCTCGTGTCCCCTAATCTAATTTTAGACGGAAAACTTTCCATTTTTAGCCCACTAACTTGTCTCAGCAGAACAACAGGAAGCACAACCAAATAAAGAATGCATGAGAGGCTCGCGGTGAGCGGGTCAGACTCAGTGCTGCCAGCTAGCGGACGGTTAGTGTATCGCAGCGTGTGGTTGTGGCGCAGACCGCGCATTTCAGCTCGTCTGTGTGATGATGATGATGCACCGTAAAATGACTTAAAAGTCTTTTTTAGTAAGTTTTATGTTAAAGTAGGTGAAAATAGTGCGTCTGATCACATAGTAAAGTAGCAGCACGCATAATCATTCATGTCTGGAACAGAAGTTTAATACTTAGTCTTTGATTTGATTGTCATTAATGCAGAGCAATAGTAACAGTAATGCACACTTCAGCAAACACAGAGTTTCTGCAGGTGTTAGGAAGGTAAATTTAAGACTTTTTTAAGACCAGGTAAAGAAAATGTACAGAAATAAACTGAAGGCAACACTATACAAGTCTAGGGAACACAATGAGTTGTATTAAAAAAAGAAAAATAGAAAAAAATACAACTTAAAAACAATCTTCATTACTTTTTATTTCATTAAAAAAAAATCTTAAGCCTTGAATAGCTTTGCTGCAAACCACTAGATTATGTAAATAACTTACTGTACCTTTTGTTCACACTGCTAAAAAAAAATGGTGTTCTTGCTCAGTATTTTTGTCGTTTTCCAGTGCAAATGTCTAAAAATTCTTAAAGTGACACAAGATGTCTTTTTTTTCCTGTAAAATTGATCAAAATGAAGCGAATGATTTAAAAAAACTAATTCAAAGGGAAACAAGTTTTCATACCTCACTGACAGATATTTGTTCTTGTTTTAAGCATAAACTCAATTTTGTTTGGTTTCTCAGAAAACAAGATTTCATATCTTTTTTTTGCATCTCGTGTAAATGTAGCTTGATTTAAGGGCTTTAGAAAACAAAAATACTGACAAAGATATTTTTGAAACATTTAATGCTTAAGGATTAATTAAGACTTCAAGACTGACAGAAACCCTGTAAACAGCACTGATGATATTGTTTTTATTTTTCCTTGCAGTGAATGCTGTTATAAGAAAGGACCTTGTTCATAAAAATAATCTCTGATGTCAGTCGTGGAAGAGACATCATCATCCTCCCTCAAGATACAGCATCATCACAGATGAAGACGTCTTGGCATTCATATCTATTTAAATTGCTAGTTTTTCATATCAATAATTTGTACACAAAAAGATGACCAGTAAGATCATGTTAGATGTAATATTAGTGTGCTTTACTGTTGTTTATATATATAAATATACAATGCCTATTTTCTAAAATCATGTTTGAATCAAAATTTGACCTGCTAAGACATATTTATCAAAGTGCGTTTCAAATAAAATGTTTTAAAATGGCTGCTTTTTTTTTTTTTTAATACTAAGTTGAAACTTGAGTAGAAACAAACCAAAATGTTTGGTTTTGGCAGTCTGTCAGATAATAATAATAATAAAAGTGGATGCTGATTAGTTAGTAGTTTATAGTTTAAATCGATATTGGATTGTCTAACGGTTGATTCAGTAATTTAAATTCTAACATTTATATCTGAGTTTGTAATATTTTGTTCATTTCATAAATGAAAGCCAATAAATTATTTTCTGACATAGCATTGCTCTATGTAATATTAAAAATGCAAAACACTTGTTCATACAGTTTATATAAAGCGTATGAACAACATTTAGCATTTTAAATTAGTCAAATTACAGTCAGGACAGAATGACAAAAAGAGTCATGTTAAAGTCCACAAGTTAAGTTCAAAGTTTCAAATGCTTAAGAACATCAAACTCAAATTTCTACACTATTTATCCATTAACTCTTTTAAGCAGCAAGCACATCATGACCGTTTTTTTATAGTGTTCAATGAACTTGACTGACAATTATCTGTCATATAAGAGATTTCACTTACAATATATAATATACTTATAAAAGTAAAATCTTTTAGTTGTAATATGTATTATATATAGTGAGTACCATGTTGCTTGAAACACAAGATCTAAGAACAGTCCATTTAAGAGACAACTGTTTTAAGAACAACCTTAAGAAAAGAAAAGAACATCTTTGGGAAAACAACATTTGAGAAAATAAATATTATTTTTAAGAATATGTCTTTGTAAATATCTTGCATGGATTAGGCTAGGATTGTATTAGTACTAAAAATTGTAATCACCACAACAGAAAGAAACAAGCAGAATAAATGGTCGTCAGTTTATTCAGATGAATGTACTTGAAATTGGCATAAAAAAAATAACACCAAAGATTGTTTTCTCAAAAACAATGATACATACATGTTTTGAAAGACATGGCAAACCCCAAACTCAAACCAGATGATCTAATGGCTGAGCTGAATCCACGTCCTCTAATGCTGTAAGTGAATCCATCATTAGTGAGTTTGTCAGACACAGTCACTTCTGCACCTTCACTGTTCACACTCTCTATCTCTTCTTCTTGCTCTCCTTTTTCAGTTTCTGTCGGATTTGTTGAACGGGTCCCTTTGGCTTTCGGTTCTGCTCGGAGCTGCGAGCGTCAGCCGGCTCCGCTGTCTCCACCTACAGTTAGGAAATACAACAGAAAAAAAACATTTGAATTTTCAAGACACCACAGATGAACAGAGTAAATATTTAACAAAAAAAAAAAAAAAAAAGATTTTACCATATATCTTCAATTGATGAATCACAGTATGGTTTTGCATTACAAGTTTTCTGAAATGGTGTTTAAATATGCAAATGATGCATTGTCAAATTAAATATGCCGTAATTTGCATACATTTTCAGAAGAGAAGTGTGAACATTGGATAAAGCCAGGTTGGACAAAAAAAAAAAAAAAATTCACAATGTCTTCAGGAAAAAATGTACACAAGGTGAATGATATATGAACAAACTACTTCATTTCTGGCAATATCGTTGATTTGATTGCACAGACACTATTTGAACTGAGCTGGACGATGACATTACAGAATCAATGAACTGAAAAACTGAGTGTTGTTTACTTTTGTCCTCTTGCATTATTGACACTGTTTTTCTGTTTATCACTGTAAAGTTGCTTTATAAATAAAGCTGCCTTGACTTACTCTGTAAAAAAAAAAAAACTTAAGAATATAGATAGGAATAAAACTGTTAAGTTTGTAAGTGCTGCTGAAGTGAAGATGAAAACTCACAAACAGAAAAGTGTGATAAAATAAACACTTAAATGTGTATAACGGATGTTTTCACTCCACTAGTCTGAAAGAAGACATGTTATGGAAGCCAAATAGCCCAAAATATCAAAATTGACCAGTGCATACAAACCAATGTTTTTGCATGTAGTTTCTTGCTTAAAAAGGCCTATGGTGCAATAACTTTAATATCAGAATGTATGTTTTATACTCTGGTATAAAAACATTTTAAGATATCCAAATAGAAGAATAGCAACTGTTGTAATCGTTTCAAAAAGTTCTGATCCTTTTGCGTCGCTTTCATGAAAACTTTGACCGAAACAAGATATTACAGATATCTGTGGCACTGTAAATTATCCGCACCTGTTCGTGGCTCTTGGATGTGGGTATGATTATTGCTAAAATACAGATGAGCTGAAAAATGGCCCCTAGAAATAATCCATAACGCAGGAGACTCTCGAAGAAAGTGGGTTCAGGAACCTCGGGAGGAGAAAGATCCAGATCAGCGGACATGATGCGGAGCTGACTGAGGAAAAACAACACAACACACTCACAACAGGCTCCAAAAAGCATGACATTACTATGGTACGTCCAGACAACGCAATACAAGTCAAACAGCTCAAAACTAACAGCAGGTTTTGATTGTAAAGAGAGCATTTCGGCGCTGACGCGGCACGACTCTGACATGCAGTGCTGAAATATCATCATCACTTATATAAATCACACACAAACAAAACAAACCCTTTACCTGGAGATATAAGTCTTAGCCTTTTCTGTATTATGGAAAATTGAAGATTACTAAAAAAGTCTCTTGAAACGGCACACTTTCTCCGTTTGTTTTCAGATTTAGGATAAACACGTCCGCTGCTTTTCCTCGTTACCAACTTGAGTTTCAGTCTTTACGGTTTATTGGGCTTTACTGCCACCTGCTGCATGGGAGGAGAAATCGTAGAAAAAGAATAAAAGGCAGATACGGGCGGTTTAAATTGTATATCTTATATTGTATATATTCAATGTTTGATTTGAAATTCAATACCTTTCCATTTTCTTTAAGCGGTACTATTTTACAGTTGTAAATTTTTGTTCAGCGCCTCGCTAATGTAGATGGGCTTTGTCATGTAGTACGTGTTACTTTTCTCAGCACTAATCAGGATGGACCAATCACAGTGAATCAAAATTCACCGATTAAGTAACAGTCGTTTTTAGCGCTGAAAAATAATTAAATATTTTATTGTATATTATATAATTATACTTATTTTTATTCATTATCATTACTATATATTTTTCAATAATTCACAGATTTCAGGGACAAATGTTCACCTCTTCATGAGAAATTAGCACACATTTGCAAAATACGTTCAGGTATGTTCTGTATTCTTAAAAGTATCTTGGAGTACCAGAAAAAAAAGGATAGCAGCCTATATGAATATAGTAATCATTCAGTCACTCATCAGACATTCATGTTTAATTTCAAGTACTGACACACCACTCCAAACAAATAATATATTTAAAAGATCTTTATTTCCTATGATAAGTCATGGATAACTCTGCATGTAGACGTTCTACTGGTTGGTTTTCATCGAGGTTTTCACGTTGGTTGTACAGGATGACAAGAAGCTACAAGAGCGGCCAGAGGAAAGGCTTTCTTTTTTCTTCACTGGCCGACGTGTTAGACTGTAGAAGGGGATTTCAAAGCATGCCAAAGCATCCACGAAAGGAATCGACAACACTGGAACCTCCACACAGGACGAACGCAAAAAGGAAGGCATCAGTTCTTTGGAAGAGTCTTTACATGGACGGGAGTGTTAGGAGATGTTAGTAAGCTGAGATGTTGGCAGTATTGCATCGGGAAGGTCTTTGTGACTATATAGTCGGATATTATAATGCAACGAATGGGAAACTGTCTCAACACAGAGAGGAAAGGGGGGCATCCACAGTGTCCCAGGGAAGACTGGGATTTTGTTGCTTGCTCTGCAGAGGAACACCAGAGCCCTGCAGTTTGATTCACGTCCACAGAAGAAACATTAAGACATTATTCTACATTGGTCCTATTGCAAAGTACAACACACAGAAGCAGACAAATAGTAGCAGTAGACAGTCCAAGGCTGTTCAACCGAACATAAAGTCATAGAAAAGAAATGATTACATACAACAGACCCAACATTCAATGGAGGAATTAAAAACAATAAATATGAGAATGGCCACTGAAAGACTATCTTTATTCATTAATTACCCATCTTGGCCTCTATATATGTTTTGATTTAGACAAACATCTAGCTGCCCCCGTCTAAAATATGGGGGGAAATAAATAAAATACCTTAGCAGTGCAATTTGATAAGTCATTTTACAAAATTAGGAAAATGAAAGATCAATTATGTGAAAATATACAGCATAATTATTCAGAAAATCATACACAAACTCATCTCAAAGTTACATTTACAAATAAACAACAGAGATAAATTGGGCTGGTTGTCAATTGCACACACATTGCATAATAAAGTCATGCCATTGAAACACCATTTTAATAATACATCTCTTAATGATTTATTTGCAAGCAATTATGTGAATATGCTGTTTATTATGTAATCTCAAATAACTTCAGTTGTCAGTTCTAAACACGAGGGCATCGCTTTCATACCTGCCAATATCCTTTCAATTACAAAACCGTCTTTGAACAGACAGCTGCTCTCACATCATTTTGGCTCAAATGCATGAAGGTTAATATTATTGATTTCTGTTGAGGTGTTTGTTTTGTCCGAAAACGATGAGCTCTTGCAAGAGCCCATGCATATGGCTTCTAGTTTCAGCAAGTGGTTTTACACACTGTACATTAATAGGTGAATCTCATGAAACAACGTTCAGGTCATATTTCACCCTAAAATCAAAAGAAAGAAAGAAGAAATATTTCACAGGAAGAAAATGAAGCCTATTTTAGGACTGTTACTACTTTCTGTATTATTATCATTAAAAAAAAAAAAATTGGAAATTTTTTTGGAAAAAAAAAAACATTTTTTTTCCATTGAATTCTCATTATTTTAATGCAATGCAATAAAACAATGCAAAGCAATGCAATGGAGAGAAAAAAAGCGCAATGCAATGCAATAAAATGGTCCTAAATATTTCTTAATGCAAAATACACTTTATTTGTGCCTTCTGATTTTGGGGTGAAATGTAATCCGGACGTGTTTTTGTGACATTCACCCTAACAAGACATTCCTGTAAATTCACAACCTGAACATTTTTATTTCTTATTTTCACATCAACAGGACAGAATAAACACAGAAACGTGACAAATACATGGACAAAAAAGGTAAATAAATGCAAATAAAATGAAACTGACACCACAAGCATCAGTCTAACACTCACATTACACACAGCTCTTAATTCTCTGTTGCAAATTTAAAAGTATTCTGAAAAACTCTATATTAATATATTCTTAAATGTCTTACTCCCTTTCAGGGAAATTTCATAAAATGTGCATTCAGTGCATTTTCTTTCCTCTACATTTTATTATCAAAATGACAAATACCACACGTACACAATATAATTATGCTCTATCTTTAAAACATGCTTCTATGTACATCAATTTATAGGTACATGCTGTAGAAACCAATTTGAAATCAATGCATATATACACAAGCATCGTTGGGGATGGAGCTGGAGTCGAGTGGATCTGAACGCTTCGGATTGCTTTATTAGTATCGTTTTTAACCGCCACTTACTATTCCCTTCCAGTTAATACTTTGGCATCTCGGAGAGTGGAGTTTACCGAATGAGTTTGAGCTCCGAACAAAGGCGGCAGTGACGTCAAGCAGGTGTTCAAATGTATGTCAGGCCGAGATCATGAAAACACGACAGCGAGCTCTCGAGGACACACCGACTGAGTGCAGATTTCATTTGTACGATCCCACGATACATTCACAGCCAGCTTTAGTGCCTGTCAGGTTTGGCCAGATGGGATCTTCTATATGTGAGATACACGAACGTCTGGATTTGGCACTGTAATCGCAGTATTACAGTAAAAGAGACTCTTTTTATGTGTCTATACCTTTACACTGACTGTGTAAACCATGCTTGACTCGTGTTGAATGTTTATTGCAACATTTCATGAATTATTAGCCCATTTATTAATATAGTCCTATCTAACTGCACTATTACAAAACCATAAACCTGAATCTTCTTTCTTTTGGGCACATAAATGCAAATGCAACATGTTTTTTTGTGTCTTATGACCCAAAGGTCTAATTTACCCATCAACAATGTAAACAAATCTGCCTTACACCGGTTGCTTCTCCTGGGATGTTTAAGTGAACGTGAGCATTGCTTTGTCATTGTGCAAATTTGTAGATATTTGCAACATAAACTCACCAATTTTTGCACTTATGATTAGGCACAAAATTCTAGCTCACCAGTGTATCCGACAAACAACATCCTGAAACAAATTCCTTCCTGTACATGGAATGAAATAAAGCCTTTTTTAATATTTAATCCAGGTGAAAATGTAAAATAATGTGACATGTAGGTGCAAAAATGGTTGTTTACTGATTTTTTGTGCACTTTCATTGTTGGTTTTTACTATTTTTGTATTTGTGTATTGTGTAATTGGGCTGCAAAGTAGAAAACGGTGTGTAAAATATCATTCTTGCTGGCTACTTCTCCTATTGCCATTTTACTTTTGCTGTTTAGGTGCACAATGTTATTTGCAAATGTTCTTTCGGACCAAACGTGTCCGTTTCTCCTGCCTGGGTTTACGCTATGTGGCGAACATGTGATATTGTTCATCTTTTCAGGTATATTCTTTAGAATATTTTTGTTGGTGATTATGCGAAACAAATTGGCAGAGCGCGTACGGATGAGTGTGGGGTGTCATGCAGTGGCGGGTTGGTTAGTCAAGCTGAGATGTGAGAAGTTACTTCTTGGCATTAAGGGCAGCCAGAGCACCGTCGATGTCTTCCTCCGGTTGGAGGGGATGCCACTGGGCGATGGGGCGGCGCGGGTTGGCCAGCATGTCGGACCAGTGCTTAAGCGCTGTGCCTGTGGCTTTGCTGCCAATGAAGATCTTCCCGATGGCATCATTTTTGCCGATCTTATCGTAATCGAAGACCGTCACCGCCACAAGGATTTTCTAAACAAAAACAGAACACCGTTTCGCCAAACTATTTCTAACGTTTTATAAATCTGGTAATAAAAACTGCATCAACTACTGTTCAAAATATATTCAAATGGAGTGAATTAGTATTAATATTTCACAGTATTTATGTTTCTACTGTATGTTCAAGGACTTGTGGTAAAGAAGGTGTTTAAATCCTTTTCTCCATAATTGTAAATCAAATTCAACCATTATTCTGGTACAAATTGTTATAACATCATTTAGAGAGAATTAGAAAAATATAGTACATTATTTTATTACACCTCCATGAAATTGTAAAATATGCACTGGATATAAATTTCCACTGACTTTTGAGGTACACCCCAAAATAAAACAAATAAAATATTACAGATTACCAATATTTATGTAAAATAATGTTAGTTGCTTCTAAGAAAACAATTACAAAGAATTGGTTTACAGCCTGTAACACCAACTATGCATGAATTCATATAAGTTATTAATTATATTTTGTCAACAGAATTTTTTTTTTTTTCTGTAACACTGCAACAAAAAAGTGTCAAAATTGATTACATTATATTACTACCCCTCATGTATCTTTCTGCTTTCTAATCTAATATATTGTGATTTTTTTTTTTAACTGTATTTTTATTTATTTACTTTATATATTTATCTTTTTTCCATAGTTTTTTCTTTTGTTTTTTGTCTTGGTTTTGCTTGGGAAAATGTATAGAAAAGCAATGATGAATTTGAAGATATCTTATGTACTAATATGTTACATAATGTGACGTTTCCAAACAAATTATAAGAATAAAAATATAAGTTAAAATCTACCTGCATCTGCTCCAGAGGGATCTCAAAGCTGAAGGACTCATTGTAGTACGGGTTCAGTGTGTTCTTCTTCACTGTAGTCTTCTTCTTCTTAAGACGCTTGCCGTTCTGCAATAGCTGGATCTTCACATACGGGTCTGCAAAAAGTCAAATGCTGAGTTAATTGCATCAAACCTATGAAACGTATCTTGCTGGTCTCATATATCTCAGCTTGTTTCTCACCAGACAGGCCGCCCACGTCCATCTTCTTCAGGTTTTTGGCTTCGAGGATGCAAACAGTCAGTTTGCCCGCAGTAGGAACGTAACGCAGAGAGATGCAGATGTCACCGAGCTTCTCCGGCTGTATGGAAAAGACATCAATGGGTGATCATTTACGATTTGAAGGTACTCATCCAAAGCATCTCTGCTTGCTTTCTTTTCAAATCTGTCTCAGACCAGTTAAATCACAGTATCAGATCCTCTAATAATCACCTCCTCTTTCTCAGCGCTGTCCAGGTCTTTCCACTCCTCAATCGGCTGTCCCAGATCCACAGTGTTCATGGGCAGTTTGACCTCACCAATGATGTCGTGCTTGGAGAAGCGATCATAGTCGTACACAGACATGACCAGCGTCTTCCCACCCAGCTCTTGGTATGGGATCTAACATGGAAACCATTGAGAAGAATCAACATAAATTATATATAAAGGTGTTTCAAACAGTTTTTGCAGTGTTGAGTCATAAATCTGAGCATAGAACATATTGTCCTTTGAGGATTGTTATATATAGGAGATGCAAGCTGTTTTTGCTTAGTTCTGCCATAGATAGATAGATAGAAACAGATTATTCAATAAATGTATCTTAAAATATATTTTAGCAATTAAAAAAATATGAAATATTCTAATTAATTATTCTTATATATTAAAATATATGAAAAGTTTGTGAATCAAAGCCTAAAACATTTTTTAAATATTAAATATTATAACAAATATTCAAATTAAAATTATTTTATAAAATATATTATAATATATTATAAAGTGTGAGATTGTGAATCCAAACCATAAATGTTTTTGATCACATAGTATAATATCTTATATTAAATATATTAAAGTATATTAAAACTTTGTGACTAATGTGAATCATACGCGATAAACATTTTTTAAACATGAAAATATTAAATTATAATACATAATCAAATAGTACAATATTTTAAAAATATATTAAATGTTTGTAACTATGTGACTCAAAGCCTATAAACTTTCTTTTCATTTTTTATATCAAAATATTAAATTATAATAATCAAATAGTATAATATATTAACTATTTGTGACTGTGAATCAAAGACTATGAACTTTCTTTTATTTTTTTAAATATTAAAATATAAAATATTAATATATAATCAAATAGTTTAATACCTTAAAATATATACAAATATATTTTGGCATTTTTACAGAAAATTACATTCAGTTTACAGCTGATTTTTCTAATCGTGTGTTCTTGTAATTATTTTTCACATCATTTGCATGAGAAAACCTCCTCCTCACTTGGCTTTGTTTTCTCTATCTCGCTCGTACAGTGTGCAGACACGGCCGATCCATTTTTAGAAACACAGTCAGCCGTTCCCACTGTAAAGCAGGGGCTTTGAAGATGGCCAAGTGTTCCTGTCCTAGATGACTTTTCTCAGAGTGAGACTATTAGAGCTCTAAGAGTGTCCACCGGAGGATGCTCGGCCCCTCCGGAGCTCATTACTGACTCTGGGAAACTAAAGCTCATTCAGGAGCTGCTGGAAGCATTACGACCGAAATGCTGGTGTTGCAGAAAACAGCCAATGAACACTAATGACAGACCAACATCACTGGAGGCATATCACTTTTTTTTGTTTTATTCAATATATGTAATGTGTTAGAGCCAGGGTTTTACTGAACATCTAAGTTTTATTATATATCATCAAAAAAGTGCATTTGCTGTTTAAGAAATCATTTATTTTTGATTTATAATCATGAATTATGCATCTATATTTGACCAGCAAAATGACTGATGATACAATGAGTCATTTTAAAATAGTAAACGTCTTACCTTGAAGACAAAGGACTCATTGAACACTGGGTTGAGGGTCTTTTTGTGCACCTTGGTGTCAAACTTCTTCTTCTTGTCTGGTAGGATGAACACTTTAACGTAAGGGTCTGACGTTCCGCCAGAGTCCATGGAAATCAGGTCGGCACACTGCAAGATTCCCACTGTCAGCTGTGGATAAAAAACAGAAGCAAGAGAAGAGATATAGTGAATGGAAAGAATATCTTGTAGGAATAATATAAAATCCCACAAGAGATATCTTTGGTATATTTTAAATTATATTAAATGAACAGCAAATAGAGTCTCCTGCTTCTCAGATTTTTCTTGAGAAATTTACAATACAATTTTCCTTTGGGATGTGCTATCATATGATAAATGACAATACAGAAAGGCCTGTGAAATGCCTGTCAGGCTTTATTCATTCATTTTACTGTTAATAATCAGAAATGCTTCTTGAGCAGCGAATCAGTATTTTAGAATGATTTCTGAAGGATCATGTGACACTGAAGACTGGAGTAATGATGCTGAAAATTCAGCTTTGCATCAAAGAAATAAATTATATTTTACCATATATTAATATAGAAAACACTTTTTTGAAATTGTAATAAAATTTCACAATATAACTGTTTTAACTGTATATTGTTTTCAAATAAATACAGCCTTGGTGAGCAGAAGAGACTTCTTATAGATCTTACAGACCCTAAACTTTTGTACAGTGCATGTATTTTTCATAACTTCCACTCTGTTCCAGTGTAACAATACTCTAGCAATATCCTGTGGCTTCATGCATATTAAAATGCATTAAAACACATAGTAAGAATAACGGTTCACTGTCATTAACGTTTGTTTAAACTCATTTTTGTGAGCCGCAAGCAACTTTACCTACAGCTGTGACTCAGCAGATACTGAGCTGTGCTGTTAAACACCGTCATTAGTGAAAGATACAGCACAGCATGAGCGCAAACTTTCCCCAATATCACCATACAGGGAACTTTTAAGAGATGTATCAGTTAAAAGCACAGTTCACCCAAAAAATAAACAATTCTGGCATTATTTACTCAGTCTCATATTGTTCCAAACACAAACATGCTGTTATTTTTCAGTGGGACACAAAACGAGAACTCAATTACCCCAACACTTTTGTACTTAATCATATAATTGTGTCTGAATGCATCTTAATATATTTTAATATGAGACAAAATGAGTAACTAACAACACGTTTCATTAACAAAAATAAAGATGATAAAAGTTTCCATCACATATTTTTTTCACAAAAATAAGTATTCTATACAAATTTATGTGTGTGTGTGTGTGTGTGTGTATATATCTGTGTGTGTGTGTGTGTGTGTGTATCGGCTTTAATGCTTTAATGCACTTTTCAAAAAAACAAAAGCAGTCGAATGTCAAAAGTTTTGGTTTTAACAACAAAAAGAAGCATTTACAAGGTATCATTTAACTTACAATATGCAAAGGAGTGGAAAAATATGTTCAATATGTTTGAATGTAGTAAAAAAACACGAGCAGATGTAGCAGAAAACATCCGAGTCATGTTTGCATTTTCTTCAGTCACTGACCTTAAAATTAAGCATAAAAAAGTGTCTTCATAGTCATTCATACATGTGAAAATGGGCTGAGAATTGAATAAAAAGTTGTAATCTGGCTCAGCTGAAGACAGGAATCATGTCTCTGTGACATTTTTCTGCTGATTAAGGGACAATACAAGACTTTTTCACCTTAATTGATTGTCGAAAGCAAAAACGCATCATATTTTGTGATAAAATGTGACATGCTTTTGAAAAAACAGCCACTAGTATTGGAATCAGCACCCCAAATTTAGTATGAAACAAATATTGGATTTCATTCAGCAGATATACTACAGGGCGATGTTATTAGTTTATATACCAGCATATAATGTCATTGATCTGACATCCCAACCTTGTTATCCTGGAAGTCGTAATCCAAAGAATACTGAAGCTTTCCAAGTTTCTCCACTTCTTTTTCCTCTTCCTCTTTCTCCTCCTCTGTCAAACCAGTTTCTCCTTCTTCATCATCATCATCCTGGTGTTTCTGTGGGGCAAATGACAAATTGTTTTAGCGAGTCGATGTCTGGGATGAAAGTAAATCTGGTTCCTGTCTATAAGCATGCCACAAGCTCAGGGCCCGGTCAGTTGCAGTTTCTACCTGGCCTGACCTATAGTGGACTTGGAGTAATGTTGTCATTCAGGGCTGGATGTTGCAAATGACTCGAGTTCACAGTTTTTATTGGTGACACTTTTTTCTCTTTGCTTATCTTGGCTTTCCAGAGTTGAATTTCTTCTTTAATACAATTATGTTTTGACTCTATATTCAGATTAGGTTTGGTAGTAAATGAAAAACAAAAGAGCTTTTATTGATATGCATAATTTGGCATGCAAGCGTTTTCTCATCATCAGCATGATAAATTTAACTGTTCATCAGTGATACTCCAGGGAACGAGTGATGACAGCAAATTTTTAAAGAAGAACAGACTCCTTTGTGCTATTCTTGGCGTATGAAATGCTGACATGTCGTTCTTGTGTTTTTGAACATTATCCAAACTGCAGGAAGAGAAAAAAAAAATCTATAATGTGCAGAATGAATTTTTTGTTTCCACAAATAGGTCACAATTCCAGCATTATGCAGTGGCCTCAAAAAGTATCTGGACACTAACCACACTTCAAAATGTCTGAAAGTCATTGCATTAGAACAAGGGTTTTCAACGTTAATAATTATCATCATTACCTATTTATTTTTATATTTTTAGATATTTTTAAAGAAATGCATCATTTGCATCTCAAATGCCACTTGGTTTGATATTTCGCTAACTGATACAACATTACACTGAGACATTTTTAAGTGTGGCTGAAGTGTTGAAATAGTTTTTGGGTTCACTTTATGTGACAATGGTGCATAACAGAATTATTATGCTATATGAACTGAATCTTTGTGCATCTTGAGGACAGTATCATTTAGGGCTCAAAAGAGTAACTAATTTACCCAGGCTTTTAAAAGAAGAAAAAAATGAGGACTATAAACAGATTTAAAGATTTTTTTGATAGATGGTTTAATGTGCCACCAAAAAAATTGTCACTCTCAAGTCAGTTCCTAACCATATCCATATAGCAACAAATTAAAGGGCACAGCAGAATGTGTGCTAATAGGTCATTTTCCATATGTTTTTAAAAGATTTTAAAACTTCATATGTTTTTGTTACATTAAACTGAATTGATTATATGATAATAGAAAAACAGCTTATATAAGACAAGCGTATAGTTATGCTAGCTCTAGTCTCTGAGACATCAGGACTTTTAGTGCAGTTAAAACAGCCATGCCCTTTAACACATGCATTCATTGTGAGTCTTGTGGGTCGTCTCTTACTAACTCCAAACATCTTGCCAGTATTAGTGTGTTAATAATTAGTTATTCCATTCACACCTCCTACACAAGTATGACTCTTTGTTATTGTATTATGATCGTTTTTGGTCCACTTAAGTGGGGTTTTCATTTGCACTGTAACTTTCCTTTGTTTTTAATTGTATTCTTGTCAAGCAGCAGGTACAAAAGGCTTAAAACAAGGAAGTTACAACAGCCATTCCATCCAATCCCACCCACGCGGTGCTAGCACTCAGCGGCCAAACAGCTGTGCCGTTCATCCGTCCACCTACCGTAGCGCCGACGCCCATGAGCGTCAAGAAATGCGGCGCATTAGACACAAAGCGGGAGGAAGGAGAGCAGAGAGAGAGGGAGAGGTTGAACTCACGACACCAAAAAACAGAACCAAAGACAGTCAAGACAGTAAACAACACCAAGAGCACCATTTTGAGAAATGTCACACTGCCATGTTTAAGAAATCTGTATGCAAAGAGGTTTGGAATAAAGTTCTGGCATTACGTTTTTAAGGCTCAAACTAAGAAATGAGTACCTTTTCTATTTCAAATGATTTCTGTACATTTCTGTAAGACTGTAGACCAAAAAGTGTTAGTAAACTTCATTATGCCATCTTACGCTAAAGTCACAGGGTAACCAGTGTTGGGGTAACGCATTACAAGAAATGTGTTACTTTTAAATTTACAAGAAAATGTCTGAGTTACTTTTTCAAATAAGTAATGCAAGTCTTCCCATTTATTCACTGACACCTCTCCTGTCCCCATTAGAGAGAAATTGGGAGTGAGGTGCAAAGGCAGAGGTACTTCCTTCAGCCTGAGGCTTCACATTTGGTGTGAAAGGGCCTTTACAGTTGCCAAAAATGTAACTTTTGGGCTTTTTTGATATTAAAAATTACTAAGCTAGCCCGGCTCAGGTGACAAAAAGTAATGCAATGCATTACTTTCCATAACAAGTAATGCAATTAGTTACTTTTTTTATGAAGTAACACAATATTGTAATGCATTACTTTTAAAGTTCAATTTCCCAAACACTGAGGGTAACAGCATGTTTCTGGAAATTTTAAGTCTTTGTAATAATACACCTGTGTAACAAATCTAACATGACAGATATTAATGACAAAATGCTACCATATATATTTTGTTTTCTTCAAAATCTACATCCTTGTGAGAAAATCTGTAGTGCATTAAAAGTAGAGATTGTCACTGACTCTTTTTGTTGTTCAAACTGATTCATTAAAAAGCAGTGATGCATTCAGCAACAAATTAAGTGATTGCCTTTAAGAGTGAGTCAATGAATCATTCGCTCAACCAATTTGTTCAAAAGCACTGATTCCTTCAGCGACAAATCAAGTGACTGTCTTTATGAGTCACCAAATAATTTACCCAACCAATTTTTTCAAGATCACTGAATCATTAAGCATCAAATCAATGGACTGTCTTTATGAATGACTCATTGAATCATTTGAAAGGCAACTCTGAAAGTGCTTTGAATTACAAGTTGTAATACTGATTATAAAACATAAATTTGTGATAAAATGTAAGTTACTCAATACTAACTTCTTGTTTAATAATAATAAAAAAACAGTATTACACTCACAATTCTATTGCTGGTCTGAATTCTGTAACGCTATTTCATGATACATACTATAACACAACATAATTAAAGCCACTCATTTCATAGAATGATTTTAAAACTCCTATCTTTTTATGATCGAAATCACATGAGCAGCACACTTGTTTTGGAACATCCAGTGTCCCATTTCTCTTTAAAGAAAACAAAATACTCACATTACCCACAAACACAATAAAGCAAACCATGAAGCTAATCACATAACAGACTCTCCTTCATTATCATTTCAACCGACACTAAAGTGGTCTGAGGCTTGTTTTCATTTCTTAATGGTGCAACACTAATTTTTTGTTGATGTGCCCTGTTAATACAGAAGTTAATATCATCTAGTTTTAATTCTAAAATCAAACAGATTGAAGTGTGCATCAGTTGTTTAAGCTACTTTATCTAATGCTGTCATGTTGGGTGCTATTGAACGCTCTGTTACATACATCTCCCTGCATGTTCTTCATGTTGAAGCCATCCTTTCCCTTTTTGCCTTTCTTGTTCTTCTTCTTCTTACAGCAGCATTTCTTAATGATACAGAAGCAGCAGGTGAGGACGAGGAGGGCGGCCACTACTGCGATGGCGATGAGCGCCCATGGAGGCACTGCAGAGCATCATGGGATAAAAATGAAAGAGATTTATTTAGAAGATGGGTTGTCACCAACAGTGTGAAGGGTTGATTCCTGAAGGTGATTTTTTGACATGTCAACCAAAAAAGGATGGAGAAAGTTATGGCATTTTAATGAAATATTACAAATACAAACAAGTTTTCAGCGAAAAATTAAATAGTGAATTGTGACTGCATGTTCAATTGAAGGAGTAAAGCACATCACAGTAATGGAATAGTTTACCCCAAAATGAAAATTAATCATCCTCAGGCCATCCAAGATGTAGATGAGTTTGTTTCTTCATGGCAACAGATTTGGAGAAATGTAGCATTACATCACTCGCTCACCAATGGAACCTCTGCAGTTTTCACTTCACAACATGTTAACTGATGAACTGGAGTGGTGTGGATTACTTGTGGATTATTGTGATGTTTTTATCAGCTGTTTGGACTCTCATTCTGACGGCATCCATTCACTGCAGAGGATCCACTGGTGAGCAAGTGATCCAATGCTAAATTTTTCCAAATCTGTTCTGATGAAGTCAGCAAATTCTCAGCAAATATTCATTTATGGATGAACTATCCCTTTAAATTGGCATTGCACATCTGCTTTAGACCAGAAAGAAGGTCGGTTTGGTCAGATGTCTAGGTGCCGGACAATTTGGCCAGTGTTTAAATCCATAAAACATCTTCATACACTATTGATTTTCTTGATCTAGCAGGACTGTAAAACATCTCTGCAGGACTTACATGGGATTTTATCGATCTCATTGAGGAACTTGCTTTTGATTTCCTCAAAGACATCATTCTTGTTGACGGGTCCCTCAGACTCGGTGGAGTTGTCTGCAGGTGTGGAGACGGCGGGGGCCATCGTCATGGTGTGTGACGGGTGGGTGCCGCCGAGTCCCGTGGGCTCGGGGCCCACCATGGCTTCTGGCTTCTTTTTGAAGAGGTTCCACTTCATGATCTCTGGCTCGACCACTCAGGGACCCTGGAAGAGTTTAACAGAATTGAGAAGACCAAATACATATAAATCAGAAAATATATTGAAGTCTGGAATGCTTTTTGATCTTAAGGATGATAAGAACAACTATAGCCTTCAAAAACATCAGCACAATACCGTCTTTAACGTAGGAAGTGCGAAGTCTGCAAATTTAAAAAAAAAAAACTCAAATGCAATTTTCGCAGTATATTTACTATTATGAGAAACTTCAAACCAAGAGCTGCTTCTTGAATAAAAACAAATAAGCGCAAGTGAAAAGAAAACAAGGCTGAGACCTCTCAGAAGTGACACAGACGGCTCTTTTTAATAACGAAATGGATGGCCTTGCATTTAAATAATGAAAGGGAGAAATAAAGCGTCAGAGCTTCAGGCCGTTATAGGGTGCGGTGCAAGATAAACGACAAAACACCGCACTGCAGGACAAAACACGAGACAGTTTGTCCTGGGACGCCTCAGTGCCTTTGACTTGTTCTGGTTCCTGTAAATTTTGCACTAATTTTCCTATTAAAACAGTATTTTTCCTCGCATTACCTAGAACCTCCTTGTATAGGAGAGAATTCTGTCTCTGATTTGACATTCACTGCAGCATCCACCTCCAAAATGTCAGATAATATCTGCTGTCACTGCAGATAGCTTCTCACAACCTTGTGAATGAAAACCCATAAAACTTCTGACTTTAAATGAGGGCAGTGCTGCTGGCAGGTTGAACATTCTGATAGATAATATTTCAAATGAAATGAAACAGCAGGACAATGCAGTCTTAACAAGGAGCTCTGATATGTATGGAGATAAATACATGGATTAGATGATAAATAAAGAGGTCTGAAACTAGATCCTGTATTTTTTATTGCTGGTATATAGACAAAGCAATAACTAAACACTACTAAAATACCATGATTTTGTGAAAAAAATGAAAAGATGCGTAAGTACTGGATGTAAACAGAATCTTAAAACCTAAGCCCTAAAACATCGACTCTTAAAAAACATGCTGTAATCCTTTTTTCTCCATACTCTATTTTTTTTAAATAAAAAAATGTTAAAATATTTACTAACTACAGAAAAACAATTATTTGATTTATAATTATTATTAATAAAGAATTATTAATAAATATTAATTATTAATAATAATACTAAAATAAATATTCAATAAAATTACAATTATTTATTATATACATAAAATAATTCATAATAAAAAGTTCAAATTAATTGTTAATAAAAAATTAAATAAAACCAAGACTTTTTGCCTTATTCCTTGCTTAAATATCTTTAGCAGATGTCACTGTCAATGAGATAAACAAAAAAGGGAAGAAAAAGACCTGAAAATGAGACTGCTTTTGATCAAGTAAGAGTTTCTATGCAAATATGCAAGGATGTTAACAAAAGTCACACTACTGAGTAGGTTTAGATTATCAAAGTGCTAATAAGAGGATTGTTTTTAATGAACTCTAATGTATTCTGTAAGCTTTGAATGAGAAAATGCATACTTATTATTAGCGTTTGACTGGTATGGGTCTTTCTAAGATTGATGCATGTAGTGATACCTAGAGATTTACTTTAGCCTTAGCAAATGAGACGTGAACAAAATTGCTCAAATGAAAATTTCACACACTACTAAATAACAATTAAGGTAATCAGCTCTCTGTGCACTGAATAAAAACAAAAGATTCAAGACGAGTTTTGTTTTTTGTTAATAAAACTGCAGTGAAATGCACACAAGAATCAAAACGAAGTGTCTGCGTGTTTATATGTGAGTGTTTCCTCATTCTGTTGAAATATATGTATGTTATGGTCTCTGTCACAGCATTGACTTCTGCTTTCCAGGATTTTCTGCTCATTCTGCTCTTGTATCTGAGCTATGCTTGAGAAAAACAATCTGCGATTGCCTCCTTCCCCGCCAGCCGCCAATAAACAACCATAAATACTAATCAATACCAATCTAAACAAAGCCAGCTATTGACTATCATTTGTACTCTTTTCTTCTCTGAAAGAATCAAATAGGTTTGATTTAGCAAATGCACATCTCCCTTCCAATCCATGCTGGATAAATCTTCAAAATGACAAGATCCTCAGCCTCCACCCTTCAATACATGCAAAACCAATCTGCACTATTTAGGTGGCAATCACTGATGATACTAGCTTTTGAGGAGCTGCATTGATTTTCTGGAGTAGCTCGACATCTATCCGCTGTTCCCCATCGCTGCAGAGCTCACCTGCTGCGTGCCACTGACATTTGCGCTCAGAGCGGCTTTATTGACTGACAAGGCTGTGTCATCATCTCTGTTCCCCAAGAGTAGAGCATGTGATGAAAGCGCCCTTTACACGCTCACACCCTGATAGTCATGAGGACGATCCGCCAAGGCTGGTGTGTATAAGGGGCTTTTGATCAGTCTGGGGGGCTTGGCCATTTTCCCAATACGAATTTCAGAACTCTTAGCTCTTAAGTCTTAAACTAAAACAACATATCAATATATCAAACGTCAAATCAAATCAAAGCAAAATAATAATAATAATAATAATAATAATAATATAAATAAATAAATACATAAATACATAAATAAAATTAATAATAATAATAATAACAGTAACAGATCACAATAAATCATTATGATATTTAGATATTATTATATACATTTTCGACAACTCTAAAAATAAAATTATTTAAGCTTTGATTCACAATCACAAACTTTCATATATTTTAATATAAAAAAATATAATGTATTAAACATATATTTTTATAATATATTAATATTAATATAACAACATAATATAATATTATTAATATAATAACATATAAAATATATCAATATATTACATTAAATACATTTAAAAATATCTGATTACATATTAATTTTATATTTTAATATAAAAAAAAGCTATTTTATTTACACAGCCACAAACCTTTAATATATTTTGAGACTATTTAATTTTTATTACATAATATTATAATTTTATATTTTAATATTTCAAAAAATGTGGAACATTTTTTTATATGCTTTGATTTGGATAGTCACAAACTTGTAATATCTACTGTTTGAACATAACTGTTTATCAATCAATCCATCCATCCATCCATACATACATATCCAGGAAAAACAGACACTGATAAAATATATAGTAAGAATGCACTGTAAGACACACTGCCAAATTCATGAAATGTACATGTAAATCTATGCTGATTATGTTGGGTCTGAAGAGGCTGAACACTAGAGATGTGATCTGTCTGAATTGTGGAGACAAATTAATTTACAGCTTGCTCTAAAAGAGCATCCAAGACAAGCGGACAGAACTGGGATATACGGTCAGTCGCCGTGCGGGGTTTCACCCTGATTATGTGTGTCTGCAACGGGGACAAATGCTGGATTTAGACATACATTCGTCTAGATCGCGACCGACCTGGAAACAGAAGAAATTAGAGAATGCAGAGTGAGAGTCTGCTTCTGCTGGCGTGGAAAACCAGACAAAAAAATCCATGAGGAAATCAATAAGGTTAGAAATCATATCTGCCATAAGGCAAATCAAATTATAGGTAAAGCTACAAGCAGTGATCTTTATGTGCTCTGTCATCAATATGCTGTTTTTTTATGTACTTCTTAACTGCCTTAAAGACCCTTTTAGCATTCAAGCTCTCCTGAGAAACATCCTTACACAACCAGAGAGCTTCATAAAAGCCTCGTCTTATGAATGGAGACAGATAGTCACATCTGCTTCACTGGCACAGCCACTAGCATGATGACTATCCTCACACAACCCTGATAACATCCATTTACAGTAGTATCTACACCCTTGGCAATGCCATCTGTACTGAAGAGCCTGCTTATCTCAGAGATCTCACGCTCTCAACACCTTCACTGCATCTCAATGGAACACTGCTTCTGGAATATCTGCAAAGGGTTTTCTCCTGAGGAGATCGGTGATGGACAGTCCTGCAAATCCTGAAAAGAGCCAGATTATAGAAAAATCAATAACCAGTCCAATAACCCAGGAAAGCAACACTACCCATCTGAAAAAACCGGCACACAGCTGGTCACTACCATAAGTGTTCACCTACTTAGACGAGGAAAAAATTATTCGAGTGACGTTTAAAAGCAGAGTTCTTTTAACTTGACATTTAGGGACAGATTTATCTAAGTATGAAAAAATGAAATTAATAAAATGAATAAATAAAATAAAATAAAACTAAATTTTAAAAAGTCCATGACCAGCTATACAGAAAACATCAAAACATGAGAGGAAATACTGTATATGTAAACTTTTTGATTATACAATAATAAAAAATAAAATAACATACAATAATAAAATAAAATAAATACATGCATTTTACAGCAGTGTCAGTCCATGAATAGCTGTACAGAACAATATATATATATATATATATATATATATATATGCAGCATGTTCAAATAAATAAATAATTAAACAAACAAATAAATACATACTTTTACAGCACTTTTACTTTTACATACATAAATCAATAAACAAACAAAAATAAAATAAAATAAAATAAAATAAAAAACTAATTTTACAGCAGTGTCAGTCTATGTCCAGCTGTACTGAAAACAAAATTTGTAATCACAATTTTTAACAATTCAAAACATATAAGTACAATTTCTTTTTCTTTCTCTTTCTTTCTTTCTTTCTTTCTTTTCTTTCCAAAACTTGGAAAACAAAGCAGAAAATATAATTCAAAACTGTACAGTGCCCTCCACTAATATTGGCACCCTTGGTAAATATGAGCAAATGCGGCTTTGAAAATAAATCTGCATTGTTTATCCATTTGATCTTTCACTCAAAAAATTCACAAAATTCTAACCTATCATTGAAGTAAAACAATTGAAAGCGGGGAGAAAATCCCATGATGAAATAAATGTTTTTCTCCAATGAATGTTGGCCACAATTATTGGCACCCCTAGAAATCCTTATGAGTAAAATATCTCTGAAGTATATTCCCATTCATATTTACATTTTTAGCACACCAGGGTGATTAGGAGCATGAAAATGTCCAGCCATGACTTCTGTTCCACAGGATTATAAATATGAGGAACACAAATGTCAGCTTCCCTTAATCATCCATCACAAGGAGTAAAACCTAAGAATATAGTTCTGATGTGCAGAACAAGATTGCTGAGCATCACAAATTAGAAAGTGGCTGTAAGAAAATAGTTAAAGCATTGAAAATCCCCATTTTCATCATCAGGGCAATAATTAAGAGGTTCCAATCAACTAAAAATGTTAAAAATCTGCCTTGAAGAAGACATGTGTCTATATCGTCCTAATGCACGGTGAGGAGGAGAGTTTGAGTGGCTAAAGACTCTCCAAGGATCACAGCTGGAGAACTGTAGAGATTAGTTGAGTCTCGGAGTCAGAAAACCTTAAAAAAAAAAAAATCAAACAGCCCCTACATCACCACATGTTGTTCGGGAGGGTTTCAAGAAAAATTCTCCTAGCTCATCCAAAAACAAACTCCAGCATATTCAGTTGTCAGACACGACTGGAACTTCAAATGGCACTGGCTTCTATGGTCACGTGAAACTAAAAAAAAAAGGAAGAGCTTTTTAGCAGCAAACCCACCAGATGAGTTTAGTACAAACAGGGATAAAAAAAGTACCCCATGTCCACGGTTAAATATACTGCTGGATCTTTAATGTTGTGGGCCTGTTTTTCTGCCGGAGGTCCTGGACATCTCGTTCAGATGCATGGCATCATGGATTCTATCAAATACCAACAGATAAAAAATCTAAACCTGACTGCCTCTGTTAGAAATCTTATAATGGGCCGTGTTTGGATCTTCCACCAGGACAACAATCCAAAAAACTAAACACAAATATGGGTCAATGAGCACAAAATGAATCTTTTACCATGGCGGTCCCTGTCCTCTGACCTGAGCCCTATAGAAAATGAGTGAGGTGAACTGAAGAGAAGAAGTACTAACATGGAGCTGTGAATCTGAAGGATCTGGAGAGATTCTGGATGAAGGAATGGTCTCTGATCTCTTATCAGGTGTTCTCCAAACTCTTCAGGCATTATAGGAGAAAACTCAGAGCTGTTACCCTGGGAAAAATTACGTTGCAATAATTGGGTGCCAATAATTGTGGCCAACATGAACTAGAAAAAGCATTTATTTCACAATGAGATTTTCACCCCACTTTCAATTGTTTTACTTCAATGATAGGTTGGAATTTTGTGAATTTTTTGAATAAAAGATAAAAAGGATAAACAATGCAGATTTATTTTCACAGCCGCCTTTGCTCATATTTACCAAGGGTGCCAATATTAGTGGAGGGCACTGTATATGTTATCTTTCAAAGATTTAATGCAGATAACCTGAACAAAACTTTTGCAAATTTAGTGGTTAATTAGCTAAACCAGCACTAACTAACATAAACCAGCCTGGACCGATGTAGAATTAATTTCAGCCGGACTAAAACAACTTTCACGCTATCACAAATATATGTAGCTTCAGTTAAGTGGGATAAGACTAGCAATTGATTTGTTCTTTTGTAGGTTTCTGTACATCTTGTACGCAAGATTCTACATCAAGTAACTTGATCTTCAGGGCTTCATGCATTCATGTCTCACTTCAAACTCACTTCTGAAATCAGGGAGTGAACGCAAACTCTTCATGATGCAGCAGGCGAAACGAAAACAACCTGATTTTGTCCTCGCAAACAACTATTGAACAGCGTGAAAAATGTTAGCATGCTTTTTGGATGGAGTTGATCGGGGGGGTGGGGTCTTGCAGAAATGGGAAAGCCCTTACCAAGCAATAGTTCTGTCCTCCCTAATGGAGCCACCCATCCAAAACGGGAGAACAGCACAGGCTAGAGCGCATCCCACGATCTCCCTCGCATCCGCACAAGCTGCAGTCCCCTACTGCAGCACAGTCTGAGTCTCGCTGGTGCACAATCCCCGCTCTTTCATTAGACACAAACCTCCCTCTTTCAACTTTACCTCACAGTCGCTCTATCACTACCTTTGAACTCTCTTCTGTTCTTCCGTCCCGTTTAGCGTTACTATCTCTCTTCCTGTTCTCTCGTTGTCTCTTTCTCTCTCTCTCTCATTACGGATTCTGCTCACACTCGGCCGAATGCAGTGTGCTACGCCCTGAGCCGCTAGTGGAGGACAATCTCCACTGATCAATATGTAAAATCATCCTCCCCTCAGGGTTTGGCTGCTGAAATGTCAGGGGGAAAGTGTCCAGGTGTGCAGTGAAACTTGTGCTGCGTGTGGGAGGGAAGCGGAATAACAAAGACAATACGATGCAATTTCTCATGCGTGTCTCACGGGGCCGGTCTGTAATAAACCAGGAGATGTGCGGTACACAATCCTGAGAGGAAAATCAAAATGAAGAAATCTAAACTACCTGCGGCTCGGTTATTGGCAACTTTGCAAGACATTCTGTGTCAAATTATTATGGAATTATTCCTAAAAATAGCCATGGTTATAGTTAGTCCTGATATTTTTGGATGAGGGCTGCAGTGCTGGCATGAGTGGTTATAAATTATTTCTGAATAAAAAAAAAACAATAATTGCAAAAAATAAGTGCAGTGTTTAATCAACTGCAATACTTGAGCCAGGAACGCTGTGTTCTGTCGCATTTTAAAGCACAAACTGTTCTTGGGACAAACTGATTTTGATGGCTGAATGGCAGACAAGATTTTTTATTGCATGAGAGACTAAATATTATGAGATGTAAACTAATAGATAAATAAACTAGCTTTTATATTGTACTGCATTACATTTAACATTGTTAAACAGTGCTTTCCTGTGCAAAACTCACTGCCATGATGCTAGGATGTTGTGGATGGTTGCTAGGGTGTTCTGGGTGGTTGCTAGGGAGTTATGTGTGGTTGCTAGGTGGTGTCTTACTGGCTTGGCTGAAAAAAGTCCTGTACTTGCAGGATTCTGTGATATTCTGGTCTCTAGATATGGCTTGTGTCCCTTCTTCATTGTTTGCCTAGTGGATTTTTGCCTGTATTATAATCTGCTAGGAGACAATTGCACTGATCTGTTTAAAAAAATACAGCACACCTCTCCTAAACAAACTGCATAATTTGAGATGTCATTTATGGCTGTAAAACAAACAGGATGAGTTACATGGCGAGTACTCAAGTCCCCATGTACAATATGAGCAGCAGTAGCAATAGCCAACGCCACTACTAATCAGATCCAGTGCTGTGCAGAAGAGTTTCCTCCGCTCATTTGAGTCCAGACAATGGGAAAAAGGATGAATAAAAAAATATGCATGAATATAGATGGACATGAATGAAAGATTCATTGCCCAGTAGGCTGCAGTGCCCTGTGCTCTCCCACAATAGAGAGCTGACAGCGCAGCAATAGCGCTGATGTCAATACTGATTATTCCGAGAAATTAACAACGGCGGGGGCGAGAGAGAGAGAGTGATAGAGAGACAGACAGAGAGAGAGAAAGAGAGAGAGAGTGAGCGATGGGAAAAAAGCCCTGGCTAGAGCACAGAGGGAATAGAGCACTGACAGCACTGATGAAGATTAGAGAACAGCAAATTCACACAATACCAGCTCAAAACCAGCAAATGCCCACATCAGAGGTCAACCAATACTGTCTTTTTTTCAAAGACAATGAAATTAACTAAAGAGCCCTGTTGTTATTATTAACCAAAAGCAAATTTATACCTGAAACAAAACAAAATATAAATATTAAATGAAAACTTAAAAAAACAGATGAAAAACAAAAAAACAGAAATGAAAACTGAAATAAGCTGAAACGTTTAAGTACTAGAATTACTAAAACTGAAAAAAATTAAGCTATACAGAGATATTTAATAAAAACATAAAATATAAACTGAAATGGAAAATATAAAAATAAAACTAATTCAAAATTATTAATGAATGCTATAATAGTATATAAACGATACTTAAATAACACTGCTAAAGAGCAGGATTATTGATATAATGACAAAATGTAATAGCAATACAAACTGTCAATATAATCAATATTGGCCAATAACAGTGTTTTCTTGGCCAATTAATAGTGATGATAGTTCCCCTTCAAAAAATGAATGCTGATGTGAATTTTTATTAATTCACAATATTTAATATTGTGTAAATCAAGTATACATGTAGTTTCACTGGTTTTCTGTGGATATTTAACTCTAGATTACAGTATTGACATCAGCCACTGAAAATCCCAGATCAGCTGGGAACCAATGCATAATATAATTTAAAAATGGCATATGAGGTGTACGCAAAATTAGTAAAATTAAACATTTATTTTAAATTCAGTTAAAAAAAAAAAAGATCACAACCTTTCTGTTAACTGGCCAAGGTGATCTCAAAAACTGCAAATATTGGCAGATTAATAAATGCTTGATCAAACTCAGTGTATTTATCTGCAAGAAAAATGCAATTTTGTGTGTTCTTTATGTCACATTTAAAACAATCTTAAAATGGCAAATATCTTATACTGGCCAATATATAGCATTATTAACATTATTACCACAAATAATAAAACCTCAGTCCGTTGGTTTTAGGGAAATCCTCTGTACGTGAATACTCTAGTGCGCATGTAATAAGTGCTGAGGTGGCCTGGGTCCATACATTAATAACACAGCCTGGCCGGCCCCTGACAGATGGGGTCTGTCATCCCCAATCCAGCTGTCTCAACCCATGCAAACTGAGCAGCACTTCCAGGTACTGCTTTTTCTATGAAACCTGATGTATGTGCACCAAAGCTGAATCACCAGTTTGAGTGAGCCAATATTAAATTCATGAAGATTTACTCAACGATTAGTGAAGGCTATTAAATGTCAGGAAATACAATAACCCTCAATTATCACTGTAGACGTTATAAAGATCATCACGTCAGGCTTTCAAGTCCCTGATGGAAGATATGAATTTCCTGACAATAATCTAACCTACATCCAGCCCAAAAAATGACCTAAATAGACAACGATACATGAATCTAGCAGCTCAAGTCCATCTAATTAACCCAAAATTGTACAAAATGTCCCAATTTTAGCTCTAGAGAAGCGTGTGATTTCATAGGAAGATGTGACTTCATGAATTAACAGTAAGTGTCACAGATTCAAGTGCAATCTTTAATTGTTTCCATTCAAGATTATGAGTTATGGTTACATCATACAGTTGACCATCGTCCAGTTATTTGGTCATTAAATGACTTTGCACTTATGCTGACAGAGTACAGTTACATCAGACTCGACACTCTTCCTCATTTTTGCACTCATTTGGGTGGAAAAATGGCATAATTCTGTAGGAAATAATCTGTGCAGTGCAGGTCTAATATAGTTAATAATTAAACTGAATTTACACGTGTTAATGTACCAGATATTTCTGCTCTCACTGGTCACTCAACACAACCACATTTACATTCATGACCAAGATGAAAAACAAAAGCCTTTGTCACTGCGACAGAACTTCTTTCACTGATTGTTACATGATTTATACACTGAAACAGAATGGCTATCCTGAGCTGGGTGGATTTACAGCTGCGCCGGAGCGTTTGGGTGATGTGTGCATTATTGGTCCAATCACACACAAGCTGGGGAAGAACGACTGAGATGCCCTATAAAGTCTGCCATGTTGAATGGGATATTTCCTAATTATGGCATGACAACTTAAGAGACACACAAACTGCAGCAAATCTCAATCTCTTACTCCACTTTTTTCTGTTGCACTTAAATATAACACATCACCAACCCCAAATGGAATCTGTACTTTTTTTTGTAATTTTCTGCACTGTTTTGAAGGTACAAATCAGCAGAATTCTCTGGAATACATTTAAATATGATGAAATGCATTCAACAGAGCTGAGGCCTTTTTGAATAATGGACACTGAAATTCTGCTGGCCTGCATATTAATTAAAACAGTATTTAATACTGCATAAAATTTACATATTAAATTAATTTTAAATATTGCATTATATTTAATTAGTAAAAATAATTAAATCATGTTATGTAAAGGTCACAATTAAAGGGGTCATATGATGCTATTTCAAGTTTTCCTTTCTCTTTGGAGTGTTACAAGCTGATTGTGCATAGATAAGATCCCTGAAGTTGCAAAGACTAAAGTCTCAAGACTCTAAAGTTAAGACTCTGCCACGCCCCCCTAAAAGGGCTTGTTCAAACACACCCCCACATCTCTACGTCACGATGTGGGGAGATTTTCATAACACCGCCCAATCGTACACGCAGTGAAAGAGAGCAGAACTATTATTCTGGCTGTAGTATTGTTGCTGCCGCCGGCGCCATGTCCTGGAGACGCTGTTTCCTTGTGAAAGAGAAAGTACTTTGTTTGGGCTTCCAAAAGAGGACACAACTAGAAATCAGTGGTTAAGTTGTATTTACAACACTGTTCCAGAGCAGTACAACGCAAATATTGGAGTGTGTGCAGCACATTTTACGGAAGACTATTTCCTGAACTTGGAAGCTACAATGCTGGCTCGCACAAAGGCTGTTTCTATAAAGTGGGGCAATTCCAACTTTGCAAGGACAGTCTGGCGCTTCTGACCACTGTAAGTACATTTCTGCCACTGGCGATTCAAACGCGAGTTTTGAGCAGTATAGAGTAGTGCTTGTTGTTTGTGTTTCTCCAATCACAAATGCAGACATGGTAATGTTTACGCAGCGCGATGCAACAGTAAAAAGACAGTATAAGTCATTATAATCAGTAATTACGTTCCCACTGGATGCAACAAATGCCTCGTTTGAAATGGGTTTTATTGTTTTTGTGTGGTCGCGCCATGAAACGCCATCACAATACGGGCGTAACATTTCGGTCTCACGCTTGAGGTATTCGGCCAATCACAATGCACTGGGTAGCTGGCCAATCAGAGAATGCCTCACTTCTCAGAACGATGAGCTTTGTAAAAATCGAAGCGTTTCAAAAGGCGGGGCTTAGAGGAGCAACAATAATGTACAGTATGTGGAAAATAATGTGTTTTTTGAACTTTAAACCACATAAACACATTGCATTACACCAAATACACAAAATAATGTTCTTTTTAGCAACATCATATGACCCCTTTAAGCTGTTTTGTGAGAGTGAGTGTGCACAAAACTTTAAAATATTCTAGCATTAAAACACCCAAACTCCACATAGGGAAAGCGGAAACAATACGCATTTCATCCATCATACTCACAAAGGCAATTACATTCAGTTCAGCTGGATTAATTGATATAATTTGTTTAGTTCAGGAGCCCTTAGGCAGTGAATTTTCTGGTTCAGGCATCAAGCCCTTTCGTCATTACACCACAAAAACCCAGTTTAAACAGTATCTACCTGCATTTCATAAAGTACACAAATACAAGGCAAAGGTGAATCATAAGAATTTTACACTGTAGAACAAATGACACCAACACGTAAAATTGTAAAACTTATTGTTAAGGGATTGTTCAAATCCATATCCCTCAAATATGATCAGTTATAAAAGTGATGCTCGCCTCAACCAGCACTACTAATAAAACATTCAGTATTGCTTCAGGCCCACAGGACACATATGATGCAGGTATATTGCAGCAAAACTTCCAGGAAGATATTCTGCACAGTTCTGTACTTATTTTAGACAGATGTTGCACATGTAGTATCTCATACTATGTACAAATACATATTCTAAGTATACAGATGGCAATGCTTTGCAGTGTTTTACACATTTAATGTGCTCTTGTGTTAATATGGTGGCGACCTGAATACTCCATCCATAATGCTGTCTCCAGTGAAAAAATCTTGTCTAAATCAGGAGAGAAGTACGCACAGATCAAGCACCATTTACAAACCAAAACAGTTCAAAACAAATATGTGGGTGTATTTTGATGTGAGAGCATAATAGTGGATGGACTTTATCACTGAAGAAAGCAATATTATGGATTATGGACTTGTATTTTAGCCAGAAGGTTTAAAGTTAAAACGTCTTAATGATGGATTTGTGGATTATTGTGATGTTTTTATCAGTTGTTTGGACTCTCATTCTGACGGCACCCATTCACTGCAGAGGATCCACTGGTGAGCGAGTGATGTAATGCTGCATTTCTCCAAATCTGTTCTCATGAAGAAACTCATCTACATCTTGGATGTGAGTATATTTTCAGCATTTTTTTGTTTTTGTTTTTAGGTGAAAACAGATGTGTTGTTATCCAGGTATAACTAGCTAAACTGCTGACAGTTTAACTAACACTAAGATGCTCAGCAAGATGCCTTTCAAACTGACGGTGAACCATGACAGTAGAAAAATCAGTAGAGAAAACTAGAGATATCTTTCTGTTAGCATTCCCATTTCCCATTCACATTTCAAAAGATAACGATGTGTGGCTAGAATATTTTGCGTAGAGCATGAATGTAAAGTTACATGTGAATCATAGGTTTGGTAGGGCGCAGTGTGGCACATACATAAAGATGCCGTGGGGAGAGGTCACTGTAAAAGTAGCTGGGACGGCAGGGGATGCACTGAATTATTGATCTTCCTGAAGTCTATTCACACACACTCACAAACCAGCATGTAAGCAGATGCCCATACATATTAATTGTATTCAAAAAACACACAAGTTCACTCAGCCTAGAAAACGGTTTGAATATTTAATGCAGACACAAACAAGGGCCTTAAACTACTGCTTTTGTAAGGCAGTGACTGTGCAGGAGTCTAAAACAAACTGCTTGACATAGAGGTTAAGGAGGTACGCTGGAATTTACTACAGTAGATTCTAAGGGCAGAGCTCAGAAATTAAGATCAGGGCCCCGTTCAGTTCATGAGGGTGAATTTGAGTTTTTAGTTGCCTAAAGCCACTGGATGTTTGATTAGAATTTAAAATGATGACAGGAAGAGGAACTTGCGGAATTACAATTCAAAGAAATTCAGTACACAGTCAGATCATGTAACTTCAATAGTCCAACACAAGAAACAAATATAATCAATTAATCATTATGTTCTTCCCTTATATAAAATCAATTTTAATACAACGTATCAAAAATATATTATAAATAAAACCTATAAATATAAATAAAATGTTTATTAAATATAAAAATCTGTTAAATTACAATGAAGTGTACACAAATTTTTATAGGTGGCATTTTAAAAATTGATTACTAATATTCTCTCATGGATAATTCATACAGAAAAATGTATTAAAAGAGAAACCTAAAGCAGTTCAGCTTCCTTACATTCTAATTCTAATGACAGTTCTACATCTTACTTGACTCCGCAGTTAAATTCAAATTCAGAAACCGAACTGGGTTTAAAAAGGCAATTCTCAACTCAATTCTAAAGGCCTTCTCTCTGATGTGATTTGGACCGGGTTTTATTCTCACTCCCTTGCGCTCTCGCTCTCTCTCTCTCTCTCTCTCTCTCTCTCTCTCTGCTTCTGCAAGTAATGCTGCAATGCAGGGGTTTAACCGGAAATATAAAGCTAGAGGGCGCATCAAGCGGAGTGATTCATTCACACACACACATGGCTCATTAACACAGTCAGCTAGGTAAGCAGTAGTCTGTCAGGTGTAGCACCACACTATCACTGGAAAAGCACGGCTGACATAATATTTCCTACTGAAGCAGGAAGCTGTGTCCATTTTCGTGGAAAATAATAAAAATTAAATCTGTAAAGATGTCATTCTAGTATTTGCTTTCTGTGCAAATTTCGGATCTGTAAGTCTACAAGCAGTGCCCTATTATAATAGCCTATCCATTACTTCAAAATCAAACACAGATCTGCCACACTCTCTGGGGTCATTTCCTAATTAGTATTCATTTAATCAATTTCACACCTCAATATGGTGTGCTTGTACCAAAGTAGCACGTCATGGCCTCTGAAAAAAAGGCAAATGGATGTCAGAAACCAAGTCAAAAACAGTGCAAGTGCAAACTTCCATTACGAGTCAGCATCAGAGGGTTTGCATGACATTTTTATTACTCTGAACTATAATGCAATCTGTATGAAAGGCTGAAGAGCTTCATTCATTCTCGCCCACTGGAGTGCTTCTTTTATCGAGAGAATACCCTGCTTTATAACAATCTATTTAATCACACACACACACAAATTCAAAATTTAAACACATTTTCATAATTCCTATTATTATCAATAGTGATTCTCATCAGATTAAAAAGTCCATTTCTTTTTGCACTATCACAGTATTGAGCTTTTTCTTTTTCAATTTTCTTTAAGCAAAATACTATATATTATTTCTGTCTTTTGATAATGGGCTGGATTTTATGTCAAAGCTCAAACGCTTTCACCTCGCTGTGTAGGCTAATAATTACACACTCTTCATCAGAATCTGACTAGACAGATTGGCCTGAGCCCACTTGCTCTACTTAACCACATGATCAATAATTGGGCTTTCTATTTCAATTACTCTTCAGCCTAAAGATGCATTACAGAGCAAATCAGGAAATATCAAACCACGGCTGATAAATATACTTTTATAAATACTTTTTCAGATGCAAACATATTTACAAACATCATTGTCTATAAAGAGTTAGGTTTCCATCTTTTTCCATTCAATTTTCACCTTTCACCTGTTCATGGTGGCATTGAAGCAGACTTATCTGTGAAGCTGCTTTGTATTATGAAAACAGCAAAAATCTAACATGTGGACGTATTCAGCTTAAACAGTCATCCATTGCCTAATTATGTAAATTAACAGAAGATTGCAGTTGTAGAATTTGAGCATCACAACCAGTCAAAACTCAGAGAAACGGCATGATATGCAAATACTGAGCTGTAATTTCAACGTCTAACAGCGTATTCCATGCAAATGTGTATACAAATGAGAACTCTGAGGAACTCTGCTACTTTCTGGTAATATTCTGATGTAATGCTGCAAAAAGTAACACACTGAGGCTCTAAACACTAATCTAATAATTTGTATAAAATGTAAGGTTCCAAGATTTGACCCGGTCAGTCTTACAAGGGCCTTTCGCACCGCAGGAACCTTTTCACAGTACCCGAACTAATTGTGGAACTACCCACTTTTTGGCGTGTTCGCACCGCGGGAACTAGGAACGGTTTTAGTTCCAGGAACTCCGTTTGGAGGAACTAAACTAGCTCCTACTTCAGAGTAGGGTATAAAACAGTTCTAGGAACTATCCGTGACGCAAGTGTATGCTGATTGGCTAAATGCGTACGAAAACACCCTCACCCGCCATGATTTAAAACACCGTGTAAACATATACTGTGTAAACATTGTATCATACTGAGAGCATTTATAAACGGCATTTACCTGAAGACTTTGTCTACGGCGATTTGTGCTTCTATCAGCCTCAATGAAACGTAAGAGATTCTCTTAGTCCTCCTTTCCGTTCTTTCAATCGCTTGACGTATACGTCGAAATTCCATGTCCATTATTGTGAAACCCGCGAGACACAACAAAAACACAGCTCCGATCACAGCATCCTCCATCCTCCTGTTGTTGACGTTGTTCTTTGTTTATGTTGTTGAACGCCGCGTGCAAATGACGTCGCTGTCGACTGGCTTACGTCACTTCTTAGTACCCACTGTCGGTGCGAATGCAACCCTTTAAATGGTACTGGGAAATAGTTCGTGCAAAATCGTCCCAGTACTTTAGTACTGTACTTTTAGTTCTGGAACTAAAGCGGTGCGAAAGGGGCTACTGTGTGTTCACACCGCCACCTGCAAGAGTGTCAGAATTCGCCCTGGCCGCCCTGCCAGCAACGCTGTAGAAAGATTCGTGGACACTCTGACGCTCTGACGTAGATCGAATGCTTGTCTTGTATTTAAAGGGGCCACAAAGCAAACAAGCTTGTTGATCTTGTGCAGACTGACCACAAGTAGGGTATAAGTTAACCTCATGAAATATTTTAAATGGGAAAGTAAGAAACTGATCAATGGAAAGAACTTGACAATTATAGTTACATGTTTGCTAACGAAATAAACCAATTAAAAGCCATTTGTGTGGTGTGGCTTTTGTGTTCATGGTTAATTTCAACATGCAGTTTATAGGAGACGTTTACTAGCCTTGGTCTTTAATTAATATTAATGTTAATTTGTGCGCAGCCTACATTACAAACTGTCGTGGCTGAAGTGTAGCCTTAATGTAATTGGTCAAAACGATGTTGTTTTGAGGAAATTAATTGCATTCCCGCTGAAAAACAAAGCGTTCTAGTGTAAAAATGCTTGGGAACTAATGTGGTCGGAACCAAAGTTTACAGGACTGCGTTCACTGGAATCCTCTCAAGCAAGGCAAGGCAAGGCAAGTTTATTTATATAGCACATTTCATACACAATGGTATTTCAAAGTGCTTTACATAAAAGGAATAAATCATAAAAAATAATCACAACAATAAAACAAGGAAATTAAAAACTTTTAAAATGATCTAAAATTAATTAAAAATGGATTAAAACAGTTAAGAATAGAAAAAGATTATACATAAAATACAGGGCAATCAGTTCAGATGTAGCAGAGTGCTCATTCACTAAATGCACAGCTAAACATATGTGACCCTGGACCACAAAACCAGTCTTAAGTTGCTGGGGTATATTTGTAGCAAAAGCCAAAAATACACTGCATGGGTAAAAATTATCGATTTTTCTTTTATGCCAAAAATCATTAGGACATTAAGTAAAGATCATGTTCCTTGAAGATATTTAGTAAATTTCTTACCATAAATATATCAAAACTTCATTTTTGATTAGTAAAATGCATTGCTAAGAACTTAATTTGGACAACATTAAAAGGCGATTTTCTCAATATTTTGATTTTTTTGCACCCTTAGATTCCAGATTTTCAAATAGTTGTATCTCGGCCAAATATTGTCTGATCCTAACAAACCATACATCAATGGAAAGCTTATTTATTCAGCTTTCGGATGATGTATACATCTCAATTTTGAAAAATTGACACTTAAGACACAGAGGTTTTGTGGTCCAGGATCACATATGAGTTTTGAGTCTGGATTTTAAATGTGGCTAATGTTTTAGCACATCTGATCCCTTCTGGAAGCTGATTCCAACTGCGTGCGGCATAGTAGCTAAAAGCGGATTCCCCTTGTTTTGTGTGAACCGTTGGTATTTCTAACTGACTTGATCCTAATGATCTGAGTGGTCTGTTAGGCTTATATTCAGTGAGCATATCTGCAATGTATTTAGGTCCTAGGCCACTGAGTGATTTATAAATGAGTAAAAGTACTTTAAAATCAATCCTAAATGTAACAAGGTTTGTAACAAGCGGAGAACTTCTACATTCTGATTGGTTGCCGCCGAACCGCGTCATAGCTCATTACCATAAAGTTGACCTGACTTCAACTCTCCTTGACGCCCTCACCGTCCAAGACGCGCCGGAGCTCGCCGCCGGCTCACATTGAAAATGAATGACTTACGGCCACTTTGACGCTCTTGTCGCCGGTGGTGTGAACACATGGTTACGCTGATTGTCACAAAGACTGTCATTTTATGTAGCTTATACTTTGAGAGAGTGCATTGCTAGATGATTGCTCGGTGGTTACTTACTGGCCCAAGTCAAAAAACGAAAAAAAAACCTAGTAAACATTAATCTCTTTGCTATAAATGATTGAATAAATGAAGGAATTCCAGATTGGATCCTTTCATAAACAGTCAACACACGTCTGGCCAATTGTTTTTGCAGACCCACTGTGCAGTTATTTTGATTGATAACGAAATCCATTTCCAAGAAGACTGCAGACCTGCTGAAGGAAACAGATATGCCTTTGGGGAAAGGTAACTTGTGCGTCATTCTGTCTGAAAAACAACTTTTGGGCCAGCGTTAAAATTTGCATTTGATAGCATCAAGGCTGATAAGTAAGCCTTCAGTAAGGCTGAAATTTAAAAGAATAATACAGACAAAAATGACAATCATGTCATCATTTACTCCACCTCATGTCTTTCCAAACCTTTATGACTTTCTTTCTTCTGTGAAACACAACAGAAGAAACTCTGAAGACTTTGCTGGTTGCTGTCCAATTACAATGAATGATGAACTAAGTTTTCAACCTTCAAAAAGAACTCAAAAGTACCATAAAAGTAGCCCAAAGAGGTCTTTTGAAGCCATACTATACTGTATGGAAACCCGTTTCCACCACAGAATAGAAAAAAAAAAAAAAGAGACAGAATTGCGACCTTTTAGTCATAAATTCGCAATCTTAATTTTTTTTTCAAGTTTATATCTTGCAATTGTGACAGGCTTCCATAATATAGTGTTGTTATTGTTAACTAACTAAAATGTATATATATTTATAAATATGATGAAGGGTTATCAATCGATTAATAAATAAAATCTATAAAAATGTTAAAAAAATCTACAAAAATAAATACAATATAATACAAAATCAAATTTTAATTAGATTTAAATGCATAACATGCCAAATACTTAATCAAATTTTTCAAAACTAATATATCAATGACTGCTGAGAAAATCTTCCAAATGAAGTCATTCAAAGGCAGTTTTCTATGTTATAGATTTATGTTGAGTCACAAAACATGGCTACTTTCAAATAGTGAAATCCACATTTGAAAGATATTTAGTTTAATTTAAAGATACATTTATACAGAAATAAAGTTTATGAAACAAAAAATAAAACTGAATATTGAAAATAAAACAAACATTCATAAAAATGCACAAAAATCACAAAACTTAAACTACAAGTAAAATGAAAACTGAAAGTATAAAAATGAAAGCTAATTGAAAATATGAATAATACTACACTAGCACATACAACACTAAATGCTACAAAAATAACCTGAATCTCTCTCTTTGTTTTTCTAAGAATATAGAAATTCAAACAGTAAAGTGAGTAAACGATAGCATTGCAATTTCTGAATGAACTTTCCCTTTAAGAAACGACTCAAACACACACATCACGTTCTCAAGAGTTCCACAGTTAACTCTGACATTGTTGTGTCTTAATTTCTCATTGGAGACGAAAAGACAATGCTCTCCTTTCAGAGGATGAAAATTATTGATGTGGTCATTAAAAGTTATGGGGTCATTTGATTTTCCTCTTATCTGACTTGTCACTTTCAGGGCGTTTCACCGCCGTTGCTCCCGTCAGCTCCGATCTCCCCGTTAATCCAAACTGAACTGACGACTGCAGCAGAGGCAATTTGAACTCACTGCTGCATTTCCAACACACTGCAGTGGCAGTGTAAACCTGATCTCACCGATGCCCTTGTCAGAGTTTTGGCATGTTGGTGGAAAATGGCAAAGATTCAGCCTGACGGATAGATGTAGGCAGATATAACTAGATATAACTTCTGGACATGCTAGTGTGATGCAGTTAGTTTTTAAGATTACATGCCTACATATTAGGGTTCTCAATCAATTAATAAATAAATATAAATCTAATCTATAATAATTCAAATTTTCATTAGATTTAAATGCACGGCATGCCAAATAATTAACCCAGATATTCAAAACTAATTTATCAATGATTGCTGAGAAAATCTTCCAAATGAAGCAATTTAAAGGCATTACATCAAATTTATTCATAAGTTTTTTTTTTATACATTTTCTGTTATAGATTTATGTTGAGTCACAAAACATAGTTTTTATGTCTATATATTTTTTATTATTTACAAAATTTTCAGTTTATTTTAATACAAAAAGTGAAACGAAATATACTTTATTTCATTATTTATAGCAACAAAAATGTTTTATGGTTTTAGTTTCAGTTGTTTTATTTAAATATAATAATCTTTGCACTTTCAACTTGAATGGGAGAATTTTTCAAATTGAAAAAAAAAAAATATTACAGCTGACAGCAGCAAGTGTTTATTATGACTAGGAAACCCCAAGAATAGCAGGCAGTCATCAAACTTTTCAGCACATACTGTGAACAAGTGAGTCAGCAGACCTTTAGTAAAGCCATAAGAGCAAATTAGCTGCAGTAGCACACATTTGAGCGTACATTCAGATTAGGCTGAAGTGAGAGACGGTGAGCACCTGCGGGGGGAGTCACGGCCTCGCAGTGAGGGAGCGGGTCTCTTTAACAAGCCTGTTCTCTCCTCCGCAGTGCCTTTCCTTCCCCCGCGAAGGTCGAACAAATTAGGCCAGTCAGAAACTCTGGCCCACATCTACGCTCTCTAAAGGCCCTTTCACATGACTCGCGTCAGGCCTTCAACACAAGTGACGTGCTGCTTTGACCTGCATATGAAAAGCACTGGAGGCACAGAAGGATGATTTTACTACTTATTCATTCTCACTGAATATGTAATGTGTATAACATATTAATGTTCATTTTCTGAATGATCTCAAAGTATCTAGATATGCACATTCTATTTAAAGCCTGTCTGAAACACAATTTCATGTTCAGTTTTTTTTACTAAAACTAACAAAAACTTTTGTTTTTGGCAATTGAAATTAAGCAGGAAAAAAATTAATAGAAAAGAAAAAAGTAAATCTAAAATAAACATACAAATTTGAAAAGTTGGCAATAAACTGAAAATAAAACAAGTTAATTATATACTAAAATTACTAAAACTAAAATACAAATACGTTCAAGTTAAAAATAAATATTTTTAACATTTTAATAATCAAATAAATAAATGACACAAAGACCTAACAAATTTACTAAAACAAACTAATATTAAAATGAAACCTCAAAATATAAAATAAAAGCTCATTCAAAATATTAACGAATAATATAATTGTGTAAATACTATAAATAATTAACAGTAAAATAATACTTCATCTCATAAGATCAAATATATTTTAAACTGATGGTCAATTGCTCAGTTGTCAAAGGGTATACAATAATAATAATAATAGGGCTGTGCGATATGACGATATATATCGGATGGACAAAATAAAAAGTCTATCGTTTCATATTATGCTCTATAGTTTATTTCGTGGTGTCGCAAAATACATTGTTTACGGTAATACTTTTTCATCATTTGGATGACTGCGAGTGCGATCTTTACATGCCACCACGGGGCGGGAAGGGGAGACAGAAGCAGGTGGAGAACGACAAACCAGAACAAAACGAGGAGCTCGCTCCTAAACGAGGGACTACATCTGTAGCATGGACACGCATTTTTAAGAACTGCAGTTTTAAAACAACCGATTTTAAGCCGTTGAAACACAAACAACAGAGCTATATGCGTGCGCCATCTCTGTTTCTGTGTGAGAGGACCGCACATTTTTTGCCGGTTTATTGGCTTTGAACGATTACATAAACACACTTCTGTCAGGACCACTATCGTCAATATAACTTACGATTAGCATACATTTTAGGTTGGGGGAATGGTTCTGTTCTGGGCAAACACTCCCTGCCCATCCACACAGCCTAGCATGGATAGGAGCAGGAAGAGCAGAATACCCCCCAAAGGGTAACAGAACAGAACCGACATCAATGATAAATGTAGCAGATACCATTAATGTTCTACGTGATTATTTTAACAACATGATTCAGTGGTCTGACTCAATGATATATTCACTGCCAAGTCCTGACTGGACGAGAGGAGGAGCTGGGGATGGAGGTGGGTGATTAGTTCCTGAGTGAAGCGATAGCTGCTGAATAATGACTGAAGGGACCTTATGAAGGGAATTATGATTGGTGTCGTGATCCTATAGGTAGACATGGATCAGCTGATGCAAGCTTGACTAACATGGCCTGCCAGAACTACCGCTATGCTCAATTTATATGCGTCAGAATCCCCGTCTTTGCAAGTATCCTCATAAACACAGTGATTTAGGTCTTAAGAGAGAGTAAACAGATGAAAAAGAAAACGCGTATATGTAACAGAATATTGGATCCGGACTACGGTCTTAAAGGGGAAGCTGTCCAATATTCGTCCTGTCTGCCATTCATATTAATCAAACAACTGCTCTTGACTAAATCACTCTTGTAACTTTAATAAGAAGAAAATAATAATAATAATAATAATAATATTTATATATAGGCCTATGTATAGAATCTAAAAAACACGTGTTAATTATATCTAGATAGATATAATTAACACAGTGAAGACTAATTAATTTGCACAATGTATGTATGCTTGCAATTAGTTTCTTATCCTTATTTCATCATTGTTTATCTTCAGTGAGCTTGTTTAATATTAACATTGGTGATAAAGATTATGAAAATTCTATGGTATCAAAGATTTTAATGTCATAAAAACATTTAAAAATTTTTAATATAGTTCTAAAACATTTTTTATAACTATATCGTGATATATATCATTATCGTGATATACATTTAGTCATAATATCGTGATATAAGATTTTGGTCATACCGCCCAGCCCTAAATAATAATAATAATAATAATAATAATTATTATTATTATTATTATTATTATTATGCTTATTACCACTACTACTTTGAGTTGCACACAAAAAGTAATAAGACAATCTCTGGCACACATGCATTTGAACAACTGTACACAAAGAGAGAAACACACAGGCCCACACTTTTTATTTCTCTCACAGGCACCAAAAATAGTTTGATTGGCTGGTAGAGTTCAGAAAGGTGGGCGACAGATAAAGCTAAATTTTCCCATCCCCAAACCGGATACAGAGATCCAAATGATCCAAATCTAGGTCAGTGTGAGCGAGTACCCCAGAAAATGTCCGACCCACTGAGAAACAAGCACATTGACTAATCACCTGGCATTTATGCTCTCTATCTTTAGCAGCAAATAAACCTGCAGTGCTTCATTTACAAATTTACTGCATTTGTACACAACAAACTGGACAGGATGTTACTTCTAAGAAAGTTTTCTGACAAAGTGCATTGCAGGGCTCCAGACTGCAACTAAATTTTGTGAGCAGTCGCACTGGAGCGACCACCGCGTTGTCCAACTCATAAGCGCTGCATATGAGACACATCAAATGGCAAACGAAACAAAAGCGTAACGAAACCCCACTACTCGTTTGAGCTGCGCAGCGCGGACCGTTTATCAGCTTGGATCAATAATTGAGCGCAGTGCAAGCAAACCGGTCCGAGCTAAGAACAGGTTTACTCGGGAACCAATATTGATCTCGCGACACTATTACTGCACAGTACTGCAAGATCCAGTGAGAAGTGTTTGAATTCGCCGCAGAATGAATAAGGTTATTGCAAGATCTAGTGAGATGCATTCAAATTCTGCACAAAAGTCGCTGTGATAAACAGATCAAACAGTGCTGATGCAGAAACCCAGAAGCAGTAACGCTAACTATAACCATGGTGTTGTGGCAGAAATAGTCGAATGTTATTACATCATTCATTTCAGGGTTTGAACAACCTTCAGAAAGAGAAATTCAAGCAATTTTCAATGACTTTCAAATATTTCACACAACTATTTCTAGCACTTTAAACCTCTAAAAATAATTCAATTTAAACTGTATTTTTAATTGACCAAAATATACTTTGTGGTAGACACTAAAAACACTATAACAGTAGATGGCAGCAGAGGAGCGCTTATTGGCTTAGTCATTCATTTCTACTTTTTGCTTTGTATTTTGAAATTATAAAATCACTATATTATATATATATATTATAAAATATCAAATCACCAAGAAATCAAAGTTTTTTTTAAAAGTTTTGCTCTTTTTTGTGTATGAAGTAAGAAAAGTCACAAAGTGCCTTGAAAAACAAACTTTTCTTCAATTTGTGACTGAATTACCCATAAAGAGTGTTCCTTTTATAATTACTGAAGTTATCGGTCAGTTATATATAATAAGAATAATAGTAATTTTAATAAGAGTAGAATAAAATTTTGCACATTGCTGTTGCTAATAAAAGTACATTTTGTATGCTTCCCAACTCAAGCTCAGAGCTTTACTGTCAAATGTGTATCACCAAGAAATAAATGTGTAATATTATTAGTAACTGCACTTATTAATGCAAAACAATAGTAATTTTACGATTAAATTATCTTTATTTTTAATACCACCCACACCACCACCCCAGCGCTACCAAGTCTGCTCCTGGCGCCACCATCTGTAGAAGTTAGTGGTGCTGGTGCCACTGCTCTCAAATGTTAGTCTGGAGCCCTGCATTGCTATATAGTTACTAAGGTATTCTGGGTGGCTGCTAGGCACTGTAAAATGTATTGTAATTTTAACGGTAAAAAAAAATTAACAGTAAAAACGCTACAGTAAAAACCTGTTAAATGTTTAATGGTAAATTCCCTTACTCTATACGGTGAAAAAAATTAAAGGGCATCTATTATGCAAAATCCACTTTTACATGGTGTTTGGACATAAATGTGTGTTGGCAGTGTGTGGACACAACCACTCTACAATCATATAAATCCACCCACTCCTCATTTTTTAATCCCCTTTAAACCAAATCCGTTTTGATTCTCACCGCAGTGTGATGTCACATTTCAGAGGGCGGGGCCACGGGGGTTGATTGATAGCCCTGCATTGCTATAGTTTCCGCCCTCAGCGGTTACACTGTCCTTCATTTTCTCCGCGCTCGAGCAGCTGTAACGTCAACAATGTCTCGTAAGCAGTCCCAGTGCTCTGTGTTTGGATGTAAGACTGAACATAAGAGTCTTCATTTTCTCCCAACATCTGAGCTGCTGAGGACGCAGTGGATTACTTTCATTTTTCAAGGTAATGCGCCTCAGAATCTACCTAAATACGTGTATCACTCCAGACTCCTTTGTGAGTGTCATATCGTTATAGTGCTTAGTGTTTCAACCGTATTTGTGTGCATACATTAAGTATTTTTTAACTGATCAGCGCCGTGCTTGTGAGAGGAGTTTGCACCGTTCGTAGAGCGAGATTCGTTCGGTAGCACGGTCGCACGGCTTGGTCCATTGATCCGCGATGATGACAGTTCAGAGCGGCGCGAGCTCAGTGACATCACGCTGTTTCGCCCACTTTCAGTGCATTTGACTTTCCATATGTACGGCTGAACACCGGTTCTCTCCCTCTCAGTTATGTTGCTTCTACCGACTGTCTATTGCTGTAGATATGCAATGCAGAGAGACGTATACGCGACGCACTGTTCTGGAGACGGGGCGGGAATATGCAGCTCATTTGCATTTAAACCCATACACTCTAAAACAGCTCTTTTTTAGACACACCCCAAAAATGACATTTTCCAGCTTTTATAATAAATGATCTGTGGGGTATTTTGGGCTGAAACTTCACAGACACATTCTGGGGACACCCAAGACCAATATATATATCTTGTAAAAAGAGGCATAACAGGTGCCCTTTTAATGAATCTAACGAGACATTTCATGTAATGTTACAGTAAAATACTGTTGAATGTACAGTTTTTAGTCAACTTATAATTAACAATGAAAAAACATAAATTCAAACATACATTCCCAGAATTCCCTTCATTTTTCATGTTTTTCATAAATGTTCATAACTTTTCTTCTTTGTTTTTTCTTAATAGTTATTTACAATAAGGTTTTATGTTCATCATACGTTATTTTAGTGGCAAATATGTTACCATAATGATGTTTTGTATTTGCATGAATGACAGGTCACTGAAACAGATTTCAGCACTAGTAGGTTGGTATTTTAACATTATATCAGTTATAAAATATACATTTTCTACCGTAAGTTCAAGTTTAATCTGTAAAATTATAAACGTTGCTACTGTATGCTACAATTAAGTTCTGGCAACCACAGCTACCGGTAATTTATGGTAAATTTCACAGATTTTTTTTTTTTTACAGTATGGTTGCTTTTAGGCCAAAATCAAGCAAGTTCTAAACCATCAAGTCTCTGATATTTTGGTTTTCTAGATTGGGTCCCTCCTTTAATGTAGGTATGTGGGATTATGGCACCCTTTTTATGTCCACTCAATTTGTTTAACTGAAATAAAAGTGGTTTAGATAAAAGAATGTTTAGCAATGAGATTTACCAAATGAGATACTCTCTTTTCTGATTTCTCTAAACAGCTTCTCTAAACAACTGATTTAAAACTAGATTGTACTTTCACAAGCATGACCATATAAAAGAAAAGTACAACTTCTATCATGTCATCCACTGAAGGCTGCACTGCTATTATTGGTCCCTAATGACAAAGCACCAGGAGGGGGCAGCAGAGCAGTATAATTGGTCTATTACAGCACCAGAATATATGAACTCCTTCTCTCCAGCACCTTGCTTTATCAGCCTGTGGTTCTAGCTGGTAATTTGATCATGCAGCAGTACGGATCATTGATCATTCATTAATGAGCCGACATAAAAGCAGACGCCGAATCGAAGCACAGTGCTAAACCTGTCTGCAGCAGACGCCACTTTCACTTTGCATGTAGGTTGTAACATTTAAATATTTTAGATTGTGAATCCAACTTGCATATCATGAAAATGAAATGCAGGAACTACAAACAACACACTTTAACAAATGTATGCTTATGCAATTATACGCACTATTTTATATCATAATCACTTGCGCTGAATAATGCATAAAGCTGCGGTAGGAAATGAGAATAACAAAGTGTTTTTAATTAAGTGCAACATATTGTTCATCCCAGGATAAGACTCCCGCTTATCATGCAAAGAGTTCTGGCTTCACATCTTACGTAAGCTTAATTATGTTACTTAACTGAAGTTTTTCCATTAGAGGTACAACCAGTGCATTGAGGAGTTCGGTGTGACGTGAATAAACAATATAACTCATCTATCAGAGACGTTCAGGGGTCTCTGGGGACTGCATTGAATAGCCGCACTCGTATTGATCAGCTTGTGCTGGGATCAGAACTGTTTGCATTTACATTAGCTACCTTCACAATTCAGTATAAAATCATGAATATTCTGAATGTAACGTTTACATGAACTCTACATAAAGTGATTGGGTTGATGTGCATGATTCCATGTTCCAAACAGTGTTGTTATTGTTAAATTAATACTTTACCCAAAAAATAAGAATTTGCTGAAAACTGACTCACCCTCAGGTCATCCAAGATGTAGATGAGTTTCTTTGTTCATGGGAACATATTTTGAGGAATTTAGCATTCCATCACTTGCTCACCAATGGATCCTCTGCAGTGAATGGATGCCGTCAGAATGGGAGTCCAAACAGCTGATAAAAACATCACAATAATCCACAAGTAATCCACGCCACTCCAGTCCATCAATTAATGTCTTATGAGGCCAAAAACTGTGTGTTTTTAAGAAACAAATCCATCAAGATGTTTTAACTTTAAATCGTTGCTTCTGGTCAAAGTCCATTATCCATAATAACACTTCCTCCAATGAAAAAGGATTATTATGTTTTTATCAGCTGTTTGGACTCTCATTCTGACGGCACCCATTCACTGCAGAGGATCCATTGGTAAGCAAGTGATGTAATGCTAAATTTCTCCAAATCTGTTCGATTAAAGAACCATTTCATCTACATCTTGGATGACCTAAGGGTGAGCTAATTTTTTTTTTGTGTGTAAACTAAAAGCACTAAAATTACTAGAACTGAAAAAATTAAAGCTAAAATGAAACATTTAAATGTTTGAATAACATTAAAAACAACTAATACATTTAATAATATCTAAAAAAACAAAAAACAAAACTAATAAATATTAATAATATTCAAAAACTAATAAAAATGACAAAAACATAAAAACTGAAATGAAAAAAAACTGAAAATATGAAATTAAAAGCTAATTCAAAATATTCAAACATACTAGTAATAATAAAATAATACTACTACTAATAAAATAGTAAAATAACACTGGTCCCAAACATACATGAGTCTTCTGACATGCATAATATGGCAATCAGTAAGGTAAGATAGGCTATATATCAAAGTACCATGGTATTATTCTCTGATACCATCACTGTACCACAGTACAGTCACAGTGCTGGTTTGTAAGGGATAAATGCACGTGCACACACACACACACACACACACACACACACACACAAACACACATGTCTGGACTCTCCATAGGCGTAATGGTTTTTCTGCTGTACAGACCGTATTTTCTATTGCCCTACACCAAACCTACACCTAAACCTACCCCTTACAGGAAACTTTCTGCATTTTTACATTTTCAAAAAACTTCATTCTGTGTGATTTATAAGCTTGTTTACCCGTGGGGACCTCAATTTAGGTCCCCACCATGACACGAGTCCCCATGAGTCTGTGTGTATTCAGGTTTAAGTCCCCACCGGGATATAAAAACAGGTACACACAAACTCACACACACAAACTGTGTAATTTAGCAACATACATTTCAGCTCCGTTTGTCTTTGTCAGAATTGGCAGTGGAGTGTAGAAGAGCTTTCTGAGCAATACTCGTGTGTGTGTGTGTCTCGGGGGGATGGACACACACTGCACCAGTAGCTGTGTGCCGTGCAGCAGTCTGCATGTGTTAGCCTGAGGCGCTGAGGCCCACAGTCATCCACCCAGCCATTTGCTAACATTCACGCCTAGTTTTACAGCACCACTGCTTCACCTGACGGGTTATTGCTGCAAGATTTTGTTATTGCAAATACAATATGTGAAGTTTTATAAGAATGCAAAATTTAACTCATGCATGATCACGCAAAAGACAGTATTCTCAAATTAGCATAAAGCCAAATGCCACCAGTGCCTAGAGTTATTTCCATCACAACAGATTTCATTTTTGACTGCAAAAACCACAAACGCAGAAAGGTCAATGCCTATCCATCAGTCTGACTGAAAAAACTGCAGTGACATCATTAAGAAGAGACAACTTTTAACCAATAAGTGTCAAGAAAACAGAGCTATCTTAAAGACTCTTTTCTAAGTCCCACCTTTAAAATGTAACTGACCAACCCTGTCGTCCGCCAGATCATCCAACAAAATTTTATTCTTTTCTAATTAAAGTCTGTGTTCAATTGAATTTTAAAGAAATAATCAAAGAAAATGGTAAAAAGTAGGGTATTTTAAAATTTTTAAATGTAAATTTTATTGTTTATTTTTATAAAAGTTCATTTTTGCATGCTGTATGTTATCAGTTACAGTATAAACACTTTCAAATGAGGTTTTTGTCTTTTGCATTCTGATTCAATCAATTTTACTGTGTAATTTAACAATTTCTGTCAAGACAAACATTCACACTTCACAGACCATGTAAAAATAATATCTATTCCATTTTTACCACTTCATGTGCACATTTTACTGAAAATCACACTGTTCACAGTTCATTCCAGTTCTATAAAGCAAAAGGGGGCAGAGCTTAGCAAAGTGTCAGTATCATAGAACTGTAAAATTGCTTTCTTGTTCTCTAACACTCCCACACACACATCTTCCTCATCTTATTTAGTCAGCATGCTGTAACATCTCGCAGCCTGAGGGCACTAAATCTACCAGCCCAGCACCGTGGCTGTCCTTACTAAATATTATGTCATAGAGCTGTCACGAACACGTCAAAGTCGGTTGCTGCTCTATCATCAGTTTTAAGTAATCTGACAGGGGGAGATCGCTGCTTAAATGCAACCTTTCGTGTGTGGAGTTCAGTTGTGACTAGGGCTGTCGCAATAACCGCAATATCGCAATACCGCGCTATTGACGAGCATAACCGCAGAGGAATGTAACAACCGCAGCAACCGCTTGGAGCCTCATGTTTTCTTTTTCAAGGTTATGCCCTTCTCGTTACACTCTCTGCATGTACTGAAATTTCTAACAATAGTAATGACAATAATGTACCAGCGATTTGTACAGAGGCTCAGTAAATTCCGCACTTAAGTCTAAACAGACAGTGAATGAGAGAGAGATCTACCTGAGCGCTGCGGCAAAATTACCTGCCATTGTCCTTCAGTAAACAGTCAGCGGGTATTGTGAAAACAGGTTGTCATGTCCAAGGAAAGCGTAACTATTTTAGCATCCACGATTGCTGTCGTGTTTATTCCTTTAAAAATGGCGCTTTATAGTGTTAAATGATTTCAACAGCGATGTTTCATTACATCTCTCTTTGAATGAACTGAATGCTTAAACGTAGGAAGTTATCGAATTCGTTTAAAGACTCACCAAAGATAAGTCCTTTTGCGCCAAGCACCGTGGCTAAACAATGAAACATCAATAATAGTCATTTAGAATGATTTAGGTGAAATATCAACAGAAAAGTATTTTGTCAGTCGATTCAAGGATTAGAACTAACTGTTATGAGAAATAACAATAGATTAACGATCTTATTGTCAGGTTTATGTTTTGTTATGCGGACTGTTATTTTGTCATTCTCTTCTTTATCATTTACTCTGTTTCTAACGCGATTTAGTTTCAAGCCTATTGGCTTCTGAATATGACCTGAATATAACACATACACACACAGATTAAATATATATATATATATATATATATATATATATATATATGCGGTAATGCCGCATACCGCGCTATTGAGCCACTCAAAATTACCGCAAGGGAAATTCCTTCACCGCGACAGCCCTAGTTGTGACATTTCAGTTGTGAACGAATCAGTGTTTTAAATCTTGTGAATTAATCACTGTTGTTCACTTTCATGCACTGACACATTATTAAAGATTTAATTATCTCAATTTTCAAATGTGTGAAAATTATTATTATTAAATATAATTATTATTGAATTATTTTCGTAAAAAAACACTTAAAGGGTTACTCCACCCCAAAATGAAAATACGGTCATTAATCACCGTATTAATTTTGTCAATCTCTGTTGACAGTGTATCCACGTGATGCAGCTGACGCAGAACAGCTTACGCTGTTTGCGTTCAGTGGATATTCTCCAAAAAGGCGCTACGGTGACGTGGAGGAGACGAATTGTTGAATAAAGTCGTTTTTTTTTTCTTTGCATACAAAAAATTAAAAAAAATTCTCGTAGCTTTGTAAAATTATGGTTCAACCCCTGATGTCACATGGATTATTTTACGATCTCCTTGCTGCGTTTCTGGACGTTGATCGTGTTAATTAGATTGCTGTCTATGGGAGGGTCAGAGAGCTATCAGAATGCATCAAAAATATCTTAATTTGTGTTCCAAAGACGAACAAAGCTTTTACGGGTTTGGAACGACATGGGGGTAAGTGATTAATGACAAAATTTTCATTTTGGGGTGGAGTAACACTTTAACATGCTTAAAACACTTCTAGAGTCTCTTAGTAGATCAACATACAAATTTTTAAAAAGGACAATACGACTTGTTTTGGTCATAAATGACAAATATTTTAGAATGAATTTTAAAGCAAATGATTCAGTGATTCACAATAGACAGAAAGTGTCACTGAATGAATCACAAAAGAGTCGACTCACTGGAATGAATCAAATCCCCACCACTAATTTGCTGGCTGTATTCTGGCTTTCACTAAACACTGCAGTGACAATCACATCCATTAGTATATCAAACAAACCTAAACCGCAGAGCTTCCCTTTTGTTATTGTGAATGAACCATATGTAGTGGCCAAAACAGCTGGCGTGACTGAGCTCTTGGATTGTGAAACAAGGAATTGTATTTCTGCATATTGCCCACGTTAAGCACTCAGAGTTTACGAAGCCATTACATGAGGAGTGATTGATGTGACAGCGAAGATGCTGTTAAATCAAAGCTGCATCGGCGCACAAAGAGAAGGTATGGATGGATAGGTAAAGAGAGAGAGAGAACATGATTCCACCACACCTTTACTACGCAGTTTGAAATGTAGCTGTACGAAAACCGGAAGTGATAAAAAAAGAAAACATGTTTAGAAAGGCTTTTTAAGCTTGGTCAAATATGACCAATTTAAACAGCTTGCTCTTGGTTCCTTCAGTGCAGCATCACTGACGACAGATCAATTGTTTCATTAAAATTGAACCTGGCAAATGTACAGTCTGAGAATCCCTGCCTTATGAAAAACATAATATGTGGCCATTTTTGATTGTATATAGTGTTCCACCAATACAGGCCTTTTAAAGGCTGGTCTCAATATCTAGAGTACAGAGTGGGGAATAGATAAAATAAAATAAAATAAAATATTAACACATTTCAGGATGGGCAACGGAAAATAAAATAAAATAAAAATATTAACACTTATTTCAGGATGGGTAATATAAAATAAAGTAAAATAAAATAAAATAAAATAATGATTAGCACCTATTTTACACAATATTTACTCAAAATGCACAAAAGGAAAACCACGAAAAATCTAAATTATTCATTGTTTGACGATGCTATCTTTTCATTTTGAAACTGACACAAGGGGAAACTAAAACAGGCAATCCCAATAATCTCAAATATATCATCTGACACTCAATATATCAGCCTGTCACTTCGTTTATTCATTCTCAGAAGTGCATGCTTACACACATATAGCTAACTGTACTGTTTATCTTGACTATGCAACCTGCTGACCCTACTGCAATAACAATATCCTATTGTGGCTTTTATGAAAGTAATGATATCAGCTTATTAAGAAAGAAAAGAACGCATTTAAAGCATGCCGACGGTCATTTCAACCATGCTGATTAGAAGAACCACAGGAAAACCCTTATGCTTTCTGTGAACGCTTCCCAATTTCAGCAAGACACGATTACAGCAGGCAAAGACCATTCAATTTCATGAACCATCAAGCAGATATCCACTTTTAAAAACGTACGGCACTCTAGAGAGCAAGAGATATAGATAGAAAAATAAGAGGTTGGGGTATGTCACTGATACTCCAAATAAGAAAAATCAGTAAATACCAGAACATAAACCAAAAGCAACGTCCCCAAGCTCATGATGAGCGAGATGTTCTTTATAATAACGGCGCATTAGGAGTCCGTTGAGTTATGAGTCCAGATACTGCGTCGTTATTACCCAAGTCCTATCCATTACTGTAAAACAAAAAAAAGGGACAATGTTCTTCTTCAAACATTACCGGCCCCTGTACAGCAGTAAGGGAGCATGATTTATTACAGGAAGGGGAAACGGTTTCACTCCACTGAACAGACTCCTCACACAAATGTGTGTGTGTGTGTGTGTGTGTGTGTGTGTGTGTGTGTGTGTGTGTGTGTGAATGTATCCAATGCGGCGATGCCTCCTCTGTCTCACCTCTGCTTTGAGTAGAGCGAGGTCTACTCTGAATCTAAACGAGTGCCGTTATTATGTGGAACTCTCAAGGACTGACCCGAAGCACTTAGCCGAAGCGTTGCGGCCCAGGGCACCTCCCTGTCATCTATCGGTCTGCATTTGTCTTTCTCCAGCGCTATTCACCTCTGCAATCAATGAGATTACCTCTTAAATTGCCTTTTCCTGTTATCGGCCCTCCCGGGATGTCTTTGAGAAGTGAAGGTACACGCAAGAATGAACACAACACACAACGGTCGACTTTTGCAACTGACCTCAGCGCAGTTCGTTTCACCTGCCAACCAGCAGCGTTCATAATAAAACGTTAAATGAGAAAAACAAGATGATGCCGTTCACTTCCCCTAAACATCAAGGTAATCAGGTTTGTAACATCCCTCGCCAGCAGACAGGACGAGTAAATCTGTTGTCGGCGGAACAGCTTGATCAGCAAAAAGATGCCACGATCAGCAGCCGCACGGCCAATAACGAGCTCTCTGCTGGACGTCAACCCTAAATAGTCTGCAAAACAGCTAGTACTAGCAATTCAAACGATTCAAGAGAAGGCTGTAGTGTTTCAATGCAGATAAACCAATCCAAAAACTTGGCATAACAACATTAAAAAGTGCACAAACAGCTGCAATTGTGTTTTATGATCATGCATACTGAATCTACAAAAGTCAGCAGTGATGTGTCAGACTGCATCTCTGAGTTATTAAGAGATGCATATTGTGTGTACAAATTATGAGACTCTCAAGTTCTATTCTACGCACATCGGCCACTATTATGTAATGTGATACTGCAGCACTAGGACGCTACGTACTCGCACTCTCCTGCGCGCTGAGAAAGTTCCACTCGCTGACAAAGATCTTCCTCTCTCTCCTCTCTGCCGTAAGCCGCCTCTCCCTGATTTTTTATTACAGTGACTGAAAGACTACATTTAGACTCCTGTCTAAGCATTAAAATGTTAAACTACTTTGCATAAAAGGCATGCTTTATCATAAAAGGGGGATACTGTACTTACCTCTGTACCGTGTGTATCCTCACTGGAGATGTACTGCACCAAGAGGAGGGCGGTGATGCAGAGGGGGGTTGAGGAAAGAAACTTCGCAGAGCGCGCAGGGCACTTGGAGAGCTTGAGGGAAAAAAAGAAAAGTGACAACAATCAGGACTTTTGGGTTATCCTCTTCTGGTTGTGTTGGAAATATCAGACCTGTGCAAACACACACACACACACACCCCTGATGTCTTCCTCTAAGCACCCCCATGCACACACACACAATAGCTCGGATCGGGACAGATGCAGAGATGCTCTCATGCACACACACACATTTCTGGTCTCACACCCTGCAATCGTTGCTCAGCACCACAGCCCCTGGTGTTTCACTGCTGTATTTCCCGGCACTGAGCTGTCATTGGTTCAATCACGTAATTAACAAAAACTCCTCCCATTTCCAATTGGGTGAGGAGGGATTTTTTTCATGGCACACTCTGAAACCCATCCCACCCCTCCTGCTTTTAAAAACCTACACTAGCTACATGTAAGGAGAATGCTGAGCTGTGAAAATCAGGCAGGTTGGAGTGAGAGGAGGAACGGGGAGGAGAACGCGAGAGGGCGAGAGAGAGAGAGACGCAGTAACCAATCAATGAGCTGCAGAGAGAAGCGCGAAAGATGCGGAGGACTTCAAGGGATGCGTTTGCGCTCCTGCGCTGATGAATCTTCAGCGTAATAACAAAAGACATTACATATTTAATACGAGTTGTGGATATGAGTTTGCTGTGCCGAATGTGAATGAATGAAAAGAGCGTGTACCCCGAAATAATGACAATAAATCGGTGTACTTTGTAAATCGATTGTACTGTCCTCGCTGGTTGAAACAATATACAATACAAAGTGTGGACTGATTCAAAACCAAATGACTCTTATGAGCCGATTCTTTTTAGTGATTTGAAAACGCGACCAATATTGTCTGCTTCCCTACTGTATGAGCCGGTTCTTTTAATTAAAGAATAGTTAAATAAGATGATTTACCGGTTTGAATGAGTCTGAAGAATACTTCACTGAACTTAATCTTCAAACTGAACTGAAACATCAACATCTGACTTAGTTGGTGAAGAGAACAAGATGTCCCTCTAACGTTACTGATATATCATTACAGACTGGCTGTTCACATCACAAATCATTAAATTAAAAAAATTAAATATTTTTTTAATAAATTAAGAAATACTGCTAGTGAAGTGTAGCAAAAACAAATTCTGTAGGATTCGTCAAACAGGATCGCAGGTTATCGAATGACAAAACCATATAACGTTAGTTTGTAAACAGAACCGAAATTTCGTTTTATAAAAGTTTTTCGTCATTTACCGAGATTATTTTTATGTTCTGACACGTAAATTAAACAAAAACAATACTTACAGCTCCAAAAAGCACCGTCTTCAGACAGACTAGCCGTTAAAATAACTGTTGACATTTAAAAGACTGACTGAGATTCCCGCTTGTTGTACATAGCTCACAGTGGTGAACCCTGGTAAAACAATGTGACAGCGTTTAGACAACCTTCGGCACACAACAAAGAAAATTCACTCTTTTTCGCATGTTCAACAACGCTGAGACCAACATTCACTAGCGTGTTTATTTTAGAGAATCGATTCGTTTTTAAGGAACCGATTCATAACTCAAACGCAAGTGTTCGTATGAATCGCTGTGTGGCATTTATGAGTCCGTTCGAAACAACTCTTCTCGAAGCTTTCGAAACCTTTATGAATCTATTGCTTCGAAACAGTGTTTTTCGACTTAATGGAATCTTCGTTACGTCGACGTTACTATTCGATACTGTTACGTTACAGAAACGTTCTGAAATGGGTTGGCATTATAGTACAGCAGTTGATTTCAAGTGAACACTTGAACCAATCAGTTTATTATTTAAATTCATTCAAATCAAATGTCCAGTAAAGTTTTAAATAATGTTCTTTAAAAAGAAATAAGAGCTACAAAGTAATAAAATACTACTGAAGTTACATAGGCCAAGCCTATTTTAATTTTGTGTTCTCATTGTATTTACACAGCTTTAACCAGCAGATGTCTTCGGCGTAGTGCCAAGACTTGCTTTTCTTACCACAAATTTTATGTGCTATTTAGCGAAAACAACAATTCTTTTATTGTGAACTGTGTGTATTTAACCAGCAAGTCAGGAAAGGCTGGTACTACTTAACACTGACAGTATCAGCTATCCAACTTACTAATGCAATACATAAAATATAAAGATATACACTAATGACTTATGGTGCTGCACTGATCACTGTTAAATCTGTAAAATATGAATTTATAAGGTTATAATTCATAACCATTTACCAAGTTCTACTTTGACATTTTTACAGTAAAGCCCAGAACTGAGTGTCTTAAAGATGGCAGCCTCCATTTTGCGTACTTCCGGTGGAGCCTGCGCAAACCGACCAGATGACACTGAAATGAATGGCATATTTTAAAGCTCCTTGTCTGCAGTAAATATAGTAACTCTTTGGCCCTGCACTGACTCCAGCCTGCTGCGCTCCAGCAGCATGTAACTTAATGTGCTCTATGTAAATTATTAAAGACTGATGGGACGTGCTGTAGAACTCACTCTCCAGCAGAGCAATCCATCCACACACTCCAGAACCTCATAATAATAGAAGCAGCTCACAGTCACCATATCTTACACTGTCAGACCGATTCTCACCGTCATTGTCTAATGAACTGTGCTGTGTTTCCTCCCTAAAGTATAGGATACAAACTCATGTCGTTTCTCTATCTAATTCTAGAAGGTGCTGGTTAGCCGTGCTGTATGATATTAAACAGATCAGCCGAATGATATCATGTCCCCCGCCCCCCTTAGTCTATCTCCATTTGCAGCCTGGTCACTCTATATTAATTAAATGGGTTTGATGGAGTCCAATCCGTCAACATCTAAAGTCAATGAAATAAAGTCAGGGCTCTGGCCAGAGGGGTCGAGCCGCTATGCCTGAATTCATTCTACATGATTGCGATATCCTTCAGATTGGAAAAACAAACTGCAAACCTGAAGTTTCACCATATGTGTAAGTTTCTACCATTTCAGGGATTCATTTCATGTGTTAGTGCAATGTTGATATCTAGAATTAACTAGAAAGAAACCAAACGTTGGTTCATTCCATTTACTGCATCGTTTTTATTCCTTACGTACTTGTGTTTTTGTCAGGTATACACAGAATAAACACATGGTGCTTTAGAAAACTGGCAATGTAATAACCTACACAGAGTCCTGTAGAGTGTCAGCCGGGTTTTATGAATGTCAAACGGGTCTAGCGGACTGGCTCTATGATTGGATTTATTATTATTGAGGCAGCAGTAGAGTCTTCCGGGCTGTGGCAGATGTCCAAGTCATCCTGTTTCTGTGCCTGCAGAGCTCTCCTTTGGCAAAGTGGGATGCAGCTTTTGGCCAGCGCTATATATTTGACTGGAGAAAACTCAGGCTGCATGACGGAGCAAGAATTCCTTGGATGCATTAAGAAAATTTACAGTGTTTCCGGTTCTTAATTTAACCTTTAAAATACTGTGGAGTGCCAGAGGAAAGATGCATGCTATTAGAGTTTTGTGTACTTAATTATGATGGCTTGACAAGTCTAACACACTGGTGAAGTACTAAAATTACTAATATTACAAATAAATAAATTAGAGCTAAATAGAAATATAATATATATATATATAT